>JALLBE010001881.1:0-11077 GCA_036939795.1 Thalassiosira mediterranea | reverse complement strand
CATCATGGATGGGCTCCGAGAGACTCCAGATTTTTATTTGTGACCCGTGACTCAACTGCTCGATTGACCGCGACCATAATCGCGACTCCATTCGAATCGTCTGTCCTTCATCCGACCGCCAGCCTGCTGCCTCCCTCCTGCCTGCCTCCGCACTCCGCACAACGCCGCGCTGCAGTTTGCAGTCTGCAGTACGATAGTTCGTAGGTCGAGACGATGTCGGCGCCGCCTCCGCCGCCGCCTCCTCCTCCTCCTCCCAACCAGGGGGGAGGGCAGCATTACAACCAGAATCAACAGTATCCGCCGGGTGAGTGCCTCGGGTGTTCCACGATTTGTCGCGTCGCGCTCTCGCCCGGCCGAATGGCCCCTGCGGGGACGGATGGGGATGGAGCTATTATGCGTCGGTCCCCGTCTCAGCTCACTCATCCAGTAACCGAGCGACTTTTCCTATCCTTGATTAGGAGTGGTCGACAATCGATTAGCTGCTTCGGGAAGTATCCGTTTCGATGAAACTCAAGTAGTCGGCGGAAGCATGGCATTTCCTGGAAAATGACATGATACCTCTTCAGAGCACTTCAGCACGCCAAGGACTATGCTTATTGTCGCCACTTATCTCTATCATTTCCACGGCGGAAGATTCGAGAAGGTGCCTATCGAGCGTCCAGATGAAGGAGAGGGAGTGAGGGAGGGAGAGAGAGCAAAGACTTCGAAGGAGTTGATTTTTCTCGGGAATTCATTATGTGTTGTGAATGAGAGGTTTCATTCGATTCATTAGGATCCTTTTGACATGGATATAACATTGCCTTCCTCTGTCATAAATTCTTTGGCAGGGATGATGCCACCTCCCGGCATGGCTCCCCCGCCTCCTCCTCCGCCGCCTCCGGGCATGACGTTGCCTCCGGTAAGCAGTCTTGGTTGAATCCCCAGCCCCTCGCTTGTCACACTCTGATTTCTCACGGTACGATACTGTTTTGTTGGCGAACAATCATTGCGATGAATCATAGGGCATGCTGCCACCTCCGGGAATGGCGGCGCCGGTCCCCGCTGGTAACAATGGCATGGGCGGGATGCCCCCTCCACCACCTCCTGGAATGATGCCACCTGGCATGGTCCCACCAGGCATGATTCCGGTGAGTATTTTGTTGGCATAGTACCATTTCACATTCGCAAATCATTCACCGTGATCATGGCATTTCTGAACATATCCTTTTGCCACTTCCCCCTCCTAAGCCTGGTGCTCCTCCCAGAATGGTTCCGGTGAGTTTCTTATGTTTTGCACTTCTATTTCATTTCTCAGTTAGTACATTCTGACCGAGACTGCACTCAACTCTCTTGCATACTACACAGCCACCTGGAATGGCACCTCCTGGCATGATGCCACCGGGCATGGCTCCTCCAGGTATGGCCCCACCTGGCATGGCTCCACCTGGCATGATGCCTCCTGGAATGGCGCCACCGGGAATGATGCCTCCTCCACCTCCCGCTGCACATCAGCCCTCGTCTCAGCAGCAGCCACCTCAACCATCTGCACCCTCTCAACCACTATCACTGGAGGAAAAATCTAAGCGCTGGGCGAAACTTCAGTCTAAGCGCTACTCTCATCGCCGCCGCTTTGCAGCCCTTAATTCTGCAGGCACCGGCCTCGCTGCTCCTCACAAGGAGCTCCTTCCACCTGAACATGTGCGAAAAATCCTAGCGGATCACGGCGACATGTCGTCCAAGCGCTACTCGGCCGACAAGCGCATCTACCTTGGCGCGCTGAAGTACGTCCCCCATGCTGTATTCAAGCTCTTGGAGAATATGCCCATGCCCTGGGAGAGTGTTCGCACCGTCCCCGTCCTTTATCACGTGACAGGGGCTATATCGTTTGTCAACGAGGTGCCGAAGGTTATTGAGCCAGTCTATCTCGCTCAGTGGGGCTCGGCGTGGGTAATGATGCGGCGTGAGAAACGCGACCGTCGGCATTTCAAGAGAATGAGATTCCCCCCCTTTGACGATGAAGAGCCAGTGCTGGATTACGCTGACCATGTGTTAGATGTGGAACCACCTGAGCCAATTCGGATGGAGTTTGGAAATGAAGAGGATATGGATGAGGACGATGAAGATGGTTTGGACGATGTGGAGCGTTTCGTCGCGAGTTGGTTGTATGATCACAAGCCACTTAGTGAGCCAGTGGATTATGACGAGTTTGAGGAAAGTGATAGTGACGACGAGGACAGTGATGAAGATGGTAGCAAGTCTAGCAGGCGCAATCGGCGTCGAAATGATGAGCTAGCTGGCTTCCGTGTCCCTGGCGGGCGTTACACCAATGGCCCATCCTATCGCACCTGGCGACTCCCCACCCCTGTCATGTCTTGCCTCTACCGCCTAGCGGGTCCCTTGGTGTCAACCCGCCTTCTGGATCCCAACCACGGGCACCTCTTCAACTTGCCCGAATTCCTCACGGCGAAGGCACTCAACATTGCCATCCCTGGGGGACCAAAGTTTGAGCCTCTGTACAGGGATGTTCCTGAGAAGGAGGAGGAGGACTGGAACGAGTTCAATGATGTGAACAAGATCATCATCCGGCATCCTATCCGGAGTGAGTATCGAATTGCATTCCCTCATGTTTACAACTCGAGACCAAGGAAGGTAGTAGTCGGTGGTGGTGGATATCACCATCCTCAACTATGTTATGTAGGAGAGGATGACGATGACGAGGAAGCAGCTGATGTTGGCGGCGGATGCTTCCATACATTTTCCTCTGCCCTGAATCCCATTTTGAGGGTAGATGAGCGTGATTTCAAGCTCGAGTCTGGAAAGGGAGGCGATACAGTTGTGGGAGAGGAGGATGAGTTCAATGAAGACATTCTCCTTCCTCTTGTAGGCGAGACCGATGAAGACTATGAGGGTGATGAAGAGGATGATGTGTGGCTGATGCACGATGACTTGGATGATGAGGAGGATGACTTTGCTGCGCCGGATGGGGCTCTTTGGGGCCTAGATGAAGAGGTGCAGGCCTCAGTGTGCCTGCGCCCACTGCTGTCATCTACTCCACTCTCCACTTCACGCACGGGTCCTGGTATCTCCCTGTACTTTGCGCCCCGCCCTTTCCACCTCCGCTCTGGGCAGACACGTCGTGCCATTGACGTCCCACTTATTGGTCACTGGGCGCGGGAGCGCGTCTCACGCGAACTCAATTACCCTACCAAGGTTCGGGTATCGTACCAGAAACTGCTGAAGAATTGGGTGCTAAACCAGCTGCACTCCCGGCCGAATGTCAAGAAGACCAAGAAGGTATTGTTCAAAAGTCTGAAGGCAACAAAATTCTTCCAGTGCACAGAATTAGACTGGGTGGAAGTGGGGCTGCAAGTCTGCCGCCAAGGGCACAACATGCTCAACTTGCTGATCAATCGCAAGCAGCTCAACTACCTGCATCTTGATTACAACTTCAATCTCAAGCCCACTAAGACGCTTACCACGAAGGAGCGTAAGAAGAGCCGATTTGGGAATGCCTTCCACTTGACGCGTGAGATATTGAGGTTGACAAAACTGGTTGTGGACTCTCATGTTCAGTACCGACTTGGCAACATAGATGCTTATCAGCTTGCTGATGGGCTGCAGTATGCTTTCAATCATGTGGGACAGCTGACAGGAATGTACCGGTACAAGTATCGCCTCATGCGCCAGATCCGTATGTGCAAGGACCTCAAACACCTCATATATTACCGATTCAATACTGGCCCAGTTGGAAAGGGCCCTGGGGTGGGATTCTGGGCACCCTCTTGGCGTGTGTGGTTGTTCTTCCTCCGCGGTATAGTGCCTCTTTTGGAGCGATGGCTTGGCAATCTCCTTGCACGTCAGTTTGAGGGCCGCCATTCAAAGGCACAGGCCAAAAATGTGACCAAACAGCGAGTTGAGAGCCACTTTGATCTTGAATTGAGGGCAAGCGTTATGCACGACATTCTGGACATGATGCCCCAGGGAGTTAAACAGAACAAGAGCCGTGTCATTCTTTCGCATCTTAGTGAGGCTTTCCGGTGCTGGAAGGCGAATATCCCGTGGAAGGTGCCTGGCATGCCAGCACCGATCGAGAACATGATTCTGAGGTATGTCAAAGCGAAGGCAGACTGGTGGACAAACATCGCTCACTACAATCGCGAGCGTATTAAGCGCGGAGGCACTGTCGACAAGACTGTCGTGAAGAAGAACCTTGGACGTCTCACAAGATTGTGGCTCAAGGCCGAGCAGGAACGGCAGCACAACTACCTGAAGGATGGCCCTTATGTTAGCGCTGAGGAGGCTGTGGCCATCTACACCACCACTGTGCATTGGCTGGAGAGTCGCAAATTCACTCCCATACCGTTCCCACCGCTGTCGTACAAGCATGACACCAAATTACTCATCCTTGCTCTTGAGCGACTGAAGGAGGGATTTGGGCTCCAGATACGCCTGAACTCAGCAGCGCGTGAAGAGCTAGGTTTGATCGAGCAAGCTTATGACAACCCTCATGAGGCTCTCAGCCGCATCAAACGCCACCTGCTCACCATGCGCACGTTCAAGGAGGTTGGCATTGAGTTTTTGGACATGTACTCCCACCTCTCTCCTGTGTACAACATTGAGCCCCTAGAAAAGATCACTGACGCCTACCTGGACCAGTATCTATGGTATGAGGCAGACAAGCGTGGCCTATTCCCTAACTGGATCAAACCAGCCGATTCCGAGCCTCCACCCCTTCTTGTGTATAAGTGGTGCCAGGGTGTGAATAACCTCGAGAACGTTTGGGACGTTGACGAGTCAGGGGAAAGCGTGGTCATGATGCAGTCACAGTTTGAAAAGATGTACGAGAAGATTGACCTTACACTTCTGAATCGTCTCCTCCGGCTGATTGTTGATCACAACATAGCTGATTACATCACTGCCAAGAACAATGTCTCTGTGAGCTACAAGGATATGATGCACACCAACTCTTATGGACTGATTCGAGGTCTTCAGTTTTCGAGTTTTGTTGTTCAGTACTATGGCCTTGTTCTTGATTTGCTGGTCCTTGGATTGACCAGGGCAAGCGAGCTGGCAGGGCCACCACAGAGGCCTAACGAGTACCTGACCTTTGCAGATGTTGAGACTGAAATCAGCCACCCCATCCGACTGTACACGCGTTACATGGACAAGGTGTACATGTTATTCAAATTCGATGGGGAAGAGTCGAGAGATCTGATCCAGCGCTACCTAATTGAGCACCCAGATCCTAACAATGAGAATGCGGTGGGCTATCGCAACAAGACATGCTGGCCACGTGATTGCAGAATGAGGCTTCTGAAAAGGGATGTGAATCTTGGGAGGGCAATCTTCTGGGATATAAAGAACCGTCTCCCAAGAAGCATTACCACGCTTGATTGGGACAATTCCTTTGCCAGTGTTTACAGTGCAGACAACCCTAACCTCCTCTTTGACATGGTTGGGTTTGAAGTCCGAATTGCACCCCTACGGGCAAGTGGCAAATCTATGATGGGTGGTGCAGCGACTCCCACGGGTACAGTGCACAGGGATGGTGTGTGGAACCTCCAGAATGAGACAACGAAGGAGGTAACTGCCCAAGCCCATCTTCGTGTTGAGGAAGAAGCGGTTCAGGCTTTTGACAACCGCATCCGCCAGATCCTCATGAGTAGTGGCGCCACCACCTTCACAAAGATTGCTAACAAGTGGAACACAGCACTGATTGGCCTCATGACATACTACAGGGAAGCTGTATTGAATACCCGGGAGCTCCTTGACTTGCTGGTGAAAAATGAGAATAAGATCCAGACACGTATCAAAATTGGGCTCAACAGTAAGATGCCAAGCAGGTTCCCTCCTGTGGTGTTCTACTGCCCTAAGGAGCTGGGTGGACTTGGCATGTTGAGCATGGGTCATGTGCTCATTCCCCAGAGCGACCTTCGGTACAGCAAGCAGACTGACACAGGAGTAACTCACTTCCGTGCTGGTCTGAGTCATGATGCCGACCAGCTTATCCCCAACTTATTCCGCTATCTTCAGCCCTGGGAGAGTGAATTTGTTGACTCTCAGCGTGTGTGGGCTGAGTATGCACTCAAGCGCCAAGAGGCGAATGCCCAGAATAGGAGGTTGACACTTGAGGATCTTGAGGACTCTTGGGATCGTGGCATTCCTCGAATTAACACCCTTTTCAGCAAAGATAGGCACACTCTCGCATATGACAGGGGCTGGCGTGTGAGGACCATCTTCAAGCAGTATCAGGTTGTCCGTGTAAACCCCTTCTGGTGGACTCACCAACGTCATGACGGGAAGCTATGGAACCTCAATGCCTACCGTACCGACATGATCCAGGCTCTTGGCGGTGTGGAAGGAATTCTTGAGCATACCCTATTCAAAGGCACTTACTTTCCTACTTGGGAGGGACTGTTCTGGGAGAAGGCGTCTGGTTTTGAGGAGAGCATGAAGTTCAAGAAACTAACGAATGCCCAGCGTTCAGGTTTGACCCAGATTCCCAACCGCCGCTTCACACTCTGGTGGTCACCAACAATCAATCGCGCCAACGTCTATGTTGGGTTCCAGGTCCAGTTGGATTTGACTGGTATATTCATGCATGGAAAGATCCCAACCCTCAAGATTTCTCTCATTCAGATCTTCAGGTGAGTCATGCCTGTCACCTAATAGTCCTCATGTACTTTACCAGGCATCTGATGTTGCTTCATTTCTGTTAACCCCACAGGGCACACTTGTGGCAAAAGATCCACGAATCTATCACCATGGACATTGTGCAGGTGTTTGACCAAGAGTTGGATGCCCTGGAAATCGAGAGTGTGCAGAAAGAGACCATCCACCCGCGAAAATCGTACAAGATGAATAGCAGCTGTGCTGACCTCGTGTTGTTCGCAGCCTACAAGTGGCCTGTGTCCAAACCCAGCTTGCTTCATGACACAAAGGACAATTATGATGATGGAAATACCTCCAACAAATATTGGCTTGACATTCAGCTCAGATGGGGTGATTTCGACAGTCATGACATTGAGCGTTACTCGCGAGCCAAGTTCCTTGACTATACGACTGACAACATGAGCATCTATCCTTCTCCGACTGGCTGCCTGGTTGCATTTGATTTGGCATACTCCCTCTACAGTGGCTTTGGGAATTACATTCCAGGAGGCAAACCATTGTTGCAGGCAAGTATCAAATGATCATATTTCGCGCTTGCAGTAAAACTGATATTCGGAGAAGTCAACAATTCATTCTAACTTCTCTGTTCATGCCTTAATTCAATATTTGCAGCAAGCAATGGCCAAGATCATCAAGGCAAACCCTGCACTCTATGTGCTCCGCGAGCGAATTCGAAAGGGTCTGCAACTATATTCTAGTGAACCCACTGAGCCCTACCTGAGCTCTCAAAACTATGGAGAGCTTTTCAGCAACCAAGTGATCTGGTTTGTTGATGATACCAACGTGTACAGAGTGACCATCCACAAAACCTTTGAGGGTAACCTGACTACGAAGCCAATCAATGGAGCGATTTTCATTTTCAACCCTCGCACGGGTCAGCTCTTCTTGAAAATCATTCACACCAGCGTTTGGGCAGGTCAGAAGCGTCTTTCACAGCTGGCCAAGTGGAAGACTGCAGAAGAAGTTGCAGCGCTCATCCGATCCCTCCCCATTGAAGAGCAGCCCAAACAGATCATTGTGACTAGGAAGGGAATGCTCGATCCGCTTGAAGTTCACTGCTTGGATTTCCCCAACATTGTTCTTAAGGGATCAGAGCTTCAGCTCCCTTTCCAGGCTGCTCTCAAGGTTGAGAAGTTTGGGGATTTGATTCTCCGAGCCACTGAACCCCAGATGGTCCTTTTCAACATCTTTGATGATTGGCTGAAGACCATTTCATCGTACACAGCCTTCTCTCGTTTGATCTTGATCCTTCGAGGTCTGCATGTGAACGTGGACAAGGTGAAAATCATTCTTCGACCCGATAACAGTGTGGTGACTGAGCCCCATCATGTTTGGCCAACATTGACGGATGAGCAGTGGATCAAGGTAGAAGTTGCTCTGAAGGACCTAATTCTGGCTGACTATGGCAAAAAGAACAATGTCAATGTTTCCAGCTTGACACAGAGTGAGATCCGTGACATCATTCTCGGCATGGAGATCTCTCCGCCATCACTTCAGCGTCAGCAAGTTGCTGAGATCGAAGCCCAGGCCAGGGAGCAATCCCAGATGACTGCAACAACAACCAAGACAACAAATGTGCATGGGGAGCAGATTGTTGTAACCACTACTACGCAGTATGAGGCAGCAACGTTCCACAGCAAGACGGATTGGAGAGTCCGCGCGATTAGCGCCACTAACCTTCACCTCCGCACGAAGCACATTTATGTGTCGTCTGAAGACATCTCTGAGGAAGGCTTGACATATGTCCTTCCTAAAAACATTCTCAGCACTTTTATCACAATTGCTGACTTGCGCACACAGGTGGCTGGCTACCTGTATGGAATCACTCCTCCTGATAATGATCAAGTGAGGGAAGTGAGGTGCATTGTATTGGTGCCTCAGGTTGGGAACCACCAGAGTGTAACACTACCAAAGGCCCTACCCAACCACGAGCTGCTTGATGAATTAGAGCCTCTTGGCTGGATTCACACACAGCCGCATGAATTGATTCAAAATGGGGTGCAAGTGCTGCCTGCGCCTGATGTCATCATGCACACTGGCATCATCGAGGATAACAAAAAGGCATGGTCTGGTCAGAATGAAGTTATCATTACCACATCATTTACGCAGGGATCCTGCTCATTGACGGCATACAAGGTAACTGATGCTGGATTGCAGTGGGGAAAGAAGAACCGCAATATTGCTGGAGGTGTGGCAAATGCTCAGGGTTATTCGTCTAGCTGCTATGAGAAGGTACAGATGCTTCTCAGTGACAGGTTCCAGGGGTTCTTTATGGTTCCCGAAGGAGGCCTAGGTTGGAACTATAACTTCCAGGGTGTGAAGCACAATAAGGGCATGACATACACCTTGAGGCTGGACACACCGGAGAGGTTCTATGCTGAGTGCCACAGGCCGCAGCATTTTTTGTCATTTGTTCAGATGGAAGAAGGGGATGAAGCTGAGGATGCTGACTTGGAGGATTTTTTGGATTAGGGTTGCGTTTTATTATATAAATCTTTGGCGGATTGGGGATACTTCGAATAAACAATTAATCTATCACTCAAATCATATCTTACTTTTCCAAGTAAATTCGTGTAGATGTACCTCTAGATAATAAGACGCTGCTCGTGCTTTTGGTTTGGCTAATTTATGAAGCAACGTCAAGATCTTTGAAGAAACAGGGAACGGGTTCTGGCAGAGTCTCTCCTTTTGAGTCTTCCATCATTTGCATTAGAGGATATGTACGATGTGACGGCGAGATAAAAAACAACCTTCTTAATTGTGCTGCACCTCATTTTGTAGCGCCTGCCACTATCAACTTGTGATAACACTGAATAAAATGATATTATCCAGAAGAGAGACTGGCAAATACTGGATGCAACTCCAGTATAATGCCCACCAATACCAGTTTGGACCAGGAAGACAAAAATGACAGAACTGCTCTTCAAATTGAAACTCACTTCTACACCCAGCTGATTTGATCAACAACACTTCACAACAAGAGACGAAACATGCTGTGCTCATATCTCACATTCCATGTCACTTAAGCACATGTCGGTATCAACATGGTAGTTTAGATTGTTTTGCTTAGTAACAATATCCCGGCTATTGAGGCCCCTGGCTTTGATTGTTAGCTTGGTCTGAAAAGGACACTTGCTTGCTTGCGTTGCACTTTTGCTTTCGCCATCACATGCCAGGCTCGACAGACACAATCACAGGACTCAAAATCACAAATCTAAAATCCTTTCTCCACATGCAAAGCTAGCAGAAACCAAAAATTATGATTTCATGTTCTGAGATGTCAATGTCAAGTATCTGTTGCATCATCTTTTCTTTTGTTGGTGAATCCAACTGTTGGGTTTGACACTGACACATCAAAGTTATCCCACTGTAAAATCACACAACACACAAGGAACCGTGCACACATGATATTGATATGAAGATAGTCATGCACTTGCTGGTGCTTGGTGCTCAAGCTCAAGGTTGGTGTAGTTCATGCGTGGACTTTGATGTGGGGGGTCCTGTGACAGCGACTTACACCACTGCCTCGGTGACTAGACTAGGTGGGATAACGCCGGCGCCGGCTTCTGTCATCGTATTTTAGATAATGAAAACAGCAGTGACCCTACTTCAGTGTTGGGTGATTGTCATTGTCATATGGGGGTTTATATTTTGACAGTGATAGTGGGATTACTTACATTGGTAAAGTCGAGCCTCTTGGATTCCTGGATTGGTATGTTGTCAGCTGGCTTAGCCGACCTTGGCAGAACATTTGAATATCATTCTTTGATTGGTGACACCACTGCCACCATCACCATTGTCACCGCCACCCTCAACCACTGCCACCAGCACCTCAGTAATTACAGCACTAAATCCCTTGGGGGTGGGTGGGCACAGTAATCACGGCAGAATCAGAATGACTACAGCTGTAGCTTCAGCTTCGTCCCTGGTCTTGCAACCTCTAGTAGAGCCTCTACGCCTACGCCTCCATTTCGTTTTGCCTGCTGATTAGGAGATGTCAGGAGCAAGAGCATAGCACCTTTGATATTTTTTACCACATGGTAGTAATCTGTACATATATAGTGATAGGCAGAACAGAGGTTCACAGGGGATTGGGGCCTTGCTGTCTTTTATTGTGCTTGCTTGCTTCTGGGACTGCTGGGACATTTTTTTGACTCCCCCATCCAGTTCCAGCGTGGTTCCAGGGTTCCAGAAGTTCAGTTCATTTTTTCCCTCGGAAGCGAGCAAAGCAAACACACGACAAAAGCATGCGAAGATCGAGCGATTTCTTTCGACTCCATCCTCACTACGCTACGATACTCACATACCACCACCACCACCACCACCACCACCACCCATCATTGGATCCGGCGGCATCGTCCTTCCAGCCTGACTTCCATCTTCATCTCGCCGCTCCGGAGCTTACCGGGCGGTGGAGCCCCTCACG
>JALLBE010001871.1:0-13876 GCA_036939795.1 Thalassiosira mediterranea | reverse complement strand
AAATTCGGGTGGGCAAAATTGAGGGCATTGCCCTTTTTTTTTTGAAAAATCGGCCCCCTAAAAACAAACGGCTAACGGCTGTCTGCGAGGATCAATGGCCATTGGGAAGTGGGAAGTGGGAATGAAGCCGAATCCTGGATCCATGCCATGTCGTCCCCGCTAATTCGCGGCAGTATGGTACGGTATCGTACAAAATTTGTAAATAGGGGCAGTAGATAGAACAACTCTACATACTGCAAACAAAAAATCCAGGAAGTATGTAGGTAGGTAAGGTGTATTTTTTCTGGGATGTTTACGTACGTACATGCTTCACCTAACCACAACTAGCTAGCTAGCTAGCTAGATCTACATAGGTATGTATGTACGTAAATGAGCTTTTATGTTAACATACGACGGACTTCTATCATTAAAAAATTGGTCCGGATTAATACAGAGGAAATCAATATATCATTTGTAGATTCATCCAGTACTAATTCCAAAGAAGAGAAAAATCATACCCTGGACTTTTGAAAGCTTTTGAATATTTGGTCCTTGATTTGGCCTATTCTCATCCACGTGGAGCATCATCATTTTGTGTGAGTATGTTGTAACAGAAAACATCATGATGTGTGCAATACACACCACATCGAACATGCACTAGGTACCTACCTATGATGGCACCCAATCTATGGAAATGATGATGATGCTTCATCACACTCTGATAATGTCCCAATCTACAAAGGTATGCATGTTAGGCCACCACTAGTTGGAATTGCAAACCAACACATCAACATCAGTGATGCCATTATGGAACATAATATGCCTATGACTATGGCTGTCTCAACCTCAACATCAAGATCCACGATATATCCTCTTCGGTCACACTGTCACTACTGTTACTTTCACTGTCACTGTTTCATTCAAACTCACATATTTTGATATTGGTATTGATATTGGAAGAGGGCGATAGTACGATGTAAGGTGTACCAAACTCAAATCAATTCTGTTCCTATCTTATTCACAGATGTTACATGTTGTGTTGGTGTTAGTGTTAGTCACCGGTTCTCGTTTTCATCATCTTAAACTTAAAGACAAGGTTAACATTAACAACTTGCTCATCAATTGAGATTAGGAATTTGCCATGGAGCCCTGGCCCTGGCCCTGGCCAGAGGCAGAGGGAAAGACAGAGGCAGAGGCGGAGGATGGAGATAACTGTAACTGCACTCGCGCTTGCAGAGACAGAGACAGAGGCAGTGGCAGTGGCAGTGGCAGAGGCAGAGGCAGAGGCAGAGGCAGAGGCAGAGGCAGAGGCAGAGGTGCCCCATGACCATGACTACCTGTGCAACAGCAGCAGTGGTATTGCAAGATCAGCGAGGAGAGGGTTTCGGCAGAGTCACTGTTCATACATGCTACAGGCCCAAAAGTGTCCTGTCTCTAGAGGTAGAGGTATCTACCAGAGGTATGTATGATGGCCAGCGACCAACTACTACTGTATGTAGTAGTAGATGTCATATTATGTATTTACTGTGTATATAGATGTCCATGTTCTGTGATACGGAAAGTCATATGCATCGGGCGCTGGATCAGAAGTAACACAGTAACTTGGGTATTGATGTGCTCAGTGGACGCAGAAATCACATCCATTATGATTATGATTATGGAACTGTTCATATTCATAGGTCCCATAACCCTCTGGTACTGGCACTGGTACGTGCTGGCTTTACCAGATCGCATGCCCATCTGACTGGGCTTTCAACGGTTGTCACTGTGTGGCGGCGACAGGCTGCTGTGGCCTCAGCATCAGCAACAGTGACCCGAACGTAATGCAATCGACCAAGTTTGGGCTTCGCATTCCCTCGTCCTCGTACGACCGCCACACCAAGTGCCCGGCGGAACCGTTGTAGCATGATAACAAATGCACCTCCCTTGCGGTCTGTGTTCGCAGTCCATTGTCGCCAGAGCCAGAGGCAGCCTCATGTGCGAGGAGTTTGATGGTACCACCTATTGTACATAGCATCTCTCATAATATATTTCCAACCGGCTCTTCCAAGTTCCAAAGTCGAAAAGGTGCTTCCGTTCGAGTGGGACCAGCGGTGGGACCAGCCCTCTGGAGTACCTGTTCCTATGTATGTGTGCTATTGAGATGTGACAAAAACTGCATGCAGAGGAGCGAAGATAGAAGTTTCATCGCAAGCCAACGCATCATCGAGTCGCCGGAGTCTGAATTTTATACCAGTTCCTACGATGATACGATACCCCCGAGAGGTGCTCCTCTCCGAATAAAAGTGCGAACCATTGTGTGTCCGTGAAAGCGAAGCAAGAAGGTGCAAGAAGTGAGGCAGTGGGAAGCAAGCCCCCTGGATCACGCACGCGACCGACGGGGGGCCGCCGGAAGTGCGAAGCTCATTCCATCCTGCCTCATCCGCTTGCTTGCGCACCACGCTGCTGCTCGCTGCCGACCACGACCCCTCGGACTGCTCGGACACCACATCAAGACCAGCGAGCCACATCGAAAAACATCCGACCCATCACATCCAGCCATCGGCGGCGCGCGGCCGAACTCCGAACTCTCCCCGAACTTGCCCCGCCCGCCCGCTCAGAACATATTTTTTCATCGTCAGCAACCCAGCCAGGGAGCGAGAGGATTGAGCGGATACAGCAGGGAAGACGGAGGTGGCGCACTTCCAAAGGAATGACCACGAAGAGCCATAAGATTGACCATTGAAAGGCACCCTTTTCGCGATATCAGGTCGACGGATTGCCTTGGTTGGCGCAGTTTCCACAATTGACGGGAACGACGGACGACGGTCCTGTCGAAGACACATCTAAGGTCCTTTTTACTCGACGAGACCCATCCGATAGAAAATGGAGCCTACGAATATGACCCGCCAATGCAGACGGTCTCGTCTATCCGGCGTGTGCGCCGCTGTATTGCTCTCATCTTCGGCATGCGCATTCACCACCATCACTCCTACGGCTAGCAAATCGTCTTTGACTTCGCGATCCGCCGTCATCCAGCGGTATCGAGTCGAGAACGAATCGTCCGACCACGTGACCGAGCCCAACCGCCCACTAACTGACGTTTACAACTTCCTTCCCGCGCGCACGTCGAGCATCGAGCGGATGGATCACCCATCGCAGTTCCGAGCGCAAGTTCTGGAAGAGGATGCGTCGTTGGTAGTGGTCAGGTTCTACGCTGAGGCCTGCCCTAGCTGTAGAGCTACCGGTCCACTTTTTCGCAGGTGGTCGCGAGGTATAGACACCACTGATGACGGCAGTCTCTCGATAAAGATACTGGAGATGCCGTTGAACAGAGCAACATCCTCTTTCCTCCAAGACGAGCTCCAAGTGGACCGTCTGCCGTATTGCCATCTATACCATCCCGACTTTGGTTTGGTGGAAGAACAGGTGGTGATGAAGGAGGACTTCAAAGATTTTGTACATACCGTGGACATCTGGTCGAAAGGCGGATGCGATGCTGAACGGGAGGGCTTTGGTCAACCAGGTCAGCTCAACTGTGAATTAGACTGTGAACAACAAGACAACGACGAATGTGTAGAGTTCTGTTAGAGATGCACTGGGGCGAACATAGAATAGAGGTGCCCACTTCCTGACGAAATAAATGATAAAATTAGAAATAGAAACCATGATTGCATCTTCAAATGATTACTGGTTCATTGAAATCCCCTAGAAATAACTCTTCGGCACTGCTGAGTTCTCTCTGCAGGCACCACCCTGAAGAATAACATTTTACCCATAGCCAGAAATTCCAGTTTTTCAAGATAGCACTTCACACCACAGTCTGGTCAGTGGAACTGAGGTCAGCAAAGGCATTACCGAGGGCACTTCACATTAGCATTAGATCATGCTGACATATGACAAGCATTGCACTCTCATCCATGCTCTTAGATAAGGTGTGGTGATACGTTAGAAAAAAACATCACACGGAGACTAAAAATGGCATTGATTGACCACAAATAATAGAAATGCATATGTGCTCCAAAATGGATCCAATTACAAGCGATACTGTTATGGTACCACAGTTACAATACTAATGCTAATGCTCATGACAGATGTATTGATAGCAATGCCTATGTACTCCAAAATGGATCCAATGCTTATGCTTATGCTTTATGCTTTATGCTTTATGCTAATGCTAATGCTAATGCTAATGCTAGTGCTAGTGCTAGTGCTAGTGCTAGTGCTAGTGCTAGTGCTAGTGCTAGTGCCAGTGCTAGTGCTAGTGCTAGTGCTAGTGCTAGTGCTCGTGCTCGTGCTAGTGCTCGTGCTCGTGCTCGTGCTCATGCTCGTGCTCGTGCTCGTGCTCGTGCTGATGCTGATGCGAATCCCAATCCCAACCCCAATCCTAATGTTCATGACAAATATGTAGGCAGGTAATCATGATGGCTATGTTTCATTATCATGCGCTGATGAGACTTTCTTCAAAGTTGCACCAAGCTAGTTCCTATCATATTCTTCTATTAAAATAGATTGAGTTTGTGTGGCATTTATCAGAGAAAAACCCTTTTAATCTAACTCGTTTCTACCTCCAAACCTGACCACATCCCTGGGACATGCAAAAATGCACCAGCACCAATGGTCATCACAACACCATATTTAGTAAAAAAGTCTCTAATGCCAATGCATAAATGTGTAAGTAAAAACCGCGTTTGCATATTATAAAGTATGGTAGACATATTTGCGATTGTTGTTCACCCAGGGGACATTTGAGTTTGAGTAAACTCATTCCTTGCCACGATATACTAATGTCAAAAACAAAAAGTTTATCTCTAGGCACACCTACCTGGACACAGTTTTTGGGGACACTAACACCACGCTACACAGACCCTAATGCTAGTGAGTAAATTTCATCTTGTCATGGGACTGGGTACGCCACATTGTGAGTCTATGTCAGTATTTTGTTTTTGATCCCCTCTTCAATCAGAGGCAGAGGAAAAGATCCCACACATTCTGGTTGATAGTACAAGAAGCCTAAGAAATATGATTTCAAGAATTGATCCTGAACATAAAATCATAATATAATCATAATAATATCATGGAGAGTTAATCATCCTCAGAATATCAAACTATATGTGTGCATGATATGTGACCATGACCATGACATGAGCAACATAGATATATATGCGTTTCCATGTTTTGTGGGACAACATTGTGCGTTGCATGATCAGAATGCTAATCTTATCCTTATCAATCCTTATCATTACATATCATAATTATGGTGATCCGTATCACTTGCAATAGTAATTAATGTCATCAAAAATCTAATCAAGTTCATGCCAGATGAAGAGCAGACACAGACCTCTAAAAATATGCACACTACCAATACCAATAACAAAATAATTTCATGTTTTAATGACAATATATCTATTTTTCAGATTTCAGTCCGGAGTCAAAATGTTGTCGCATGCAGACTTCACATTGCCTGTCCTAGTCCTAGTTTCAACTAGGACTATGTACTATTGCATGTCTTGGAAGGTTTGTGTGCTTGTGCTCTTGATCTCTATGGCTATGGGTGTTGTATTGTATGGTACCATGGACCATGCATATATATCCAAATCTCAAATGTTGTGTCCAAAGAGGTATCCATGAAAAGAAGAACACAACGGAGTAAATACTATTCCTAGGTACATTTTCTGTCATTTTGATTCGGAGTCAACGGACTCAACGGTGGATAGAAGGTCATTTCATCGACCGTTAGACGAAGCAACCGGACTCAAAAGTTCTCAAATTGCACAAAAATCGGAAGGAGTCGAATTAGGATTCCCTCCACCTTGCCTACCATTCGTGCTCATCCATGCATGCATCGCATGTGATGCTGCTCATGCATATATCTGCATGCATAGCATGGCCACAGAACTCCTTTGGTATTGCCAATTGCCACGACATGCCACGACTATGGACAAGAAAAAATCAAAGTCAAGAGAGATACTAGATCTGCAGCTGATAGCTCGGGCGAGCAAATACTGCCAATAAATCCCAGAGTGACAGAGTTGGGAACCCTTTGACTGGAGAGACTGAAGAGGTTAAGTACGAGCGGGACAATGGTGGATTTTCGTACTCACAGCGACACTGCGTCGCGAGATAGCTCGTCCGCCGCTACGGGCACATCCAAATCGATACGGAGTATGTTTTCGAAGAAGCGTCTTGGACTTCAGAGTGCCAGGGCGGCCGACAGGGCCGATCGGGCTGATGCGCGGGGAGGTGTGCAGCAGGGACGGGACCCACCAGCCGGCAATGCCGTGGAAGAGAAGCAGATATCGCTCTTCAATGACAAAGGGAACGACTTTTTTGGCAAAGGCGAGTACGACGCCGCACTGAGGATGTATAGCGAGGCGCTGAAACTTCTGAAAAGCGCGGACATAGTCATTGAGACCGAACACGGGGGTGAAGAAAGCATGCCCCCAGCCATGAGAAGGTTCCGGACCGCCCGCTGCCTTGTTAACGTCGCGGCCGTACACATTCGTAGGGAAAGCTACGTGGATGCGGTATCCGCGTTGGAGCTTTCAATGCGCCAGTCCAGATTGGTGGAGGCTAACAGCAAGCACTACTACAAGGCTTGTGAAGTCATGGCGGATGCCCTCGAAAACATTGGGCTTGTCCTCTTCAAACAGACAGATTTTGAACAGTCTGCTGTGATGTACACAGATGCTCTTGAGGCGCGTCGAAAGTGCATAGATTTGATGGATGCGAACCATAACAAGTGGAGTAATAAATTCAAGCAAAGGGTGGACGAAAGACAATACAGGGAGGAGAGGAATGCATCACTATTGGAACTATCAGTGACGATGTTCTACATGGCTCTTTTGAAGGAAAAAACTGGTGATATCTTTCAAGCAGTGCAGGGGTGTGAAGATGCCATAAGGACGAGGCGAGAAGTGATCCCAAACTACAAACAGGACCCAAACTCACTCAATCTCTTCACTACCATAGGGCGACTTTATTGTCACGAGACTGTAGGAAGATACAGTGACGCTCTTGGCTACTTGCACGAGGTCCATCGATTGAAGTGCGAGAAGGTAGGCAGGGATAGCATCGATGTTGTCCCGTCACTGAACAGCATTGCATTCGTATACAACGAGCTTGGAGATTACAAGAAGTGTATCGTGATATCTGATCGTGCTATCGACATTGCGACGAATGGACGAGGACTGAATAAGGAGTCATGTGCTGCCTACACCAACAAGGGAGATGCTCATCGAAAGCTTGGAGAATATGAACATGCCATTTCTTCTTATCAGACGGCACTTGCAACACAGTCGAAATGCCTTGACGAGAACAACATGAGGAATGCTGAAGTCCAGGAGAAGTTAGCAGAAGTCTATTTCCAGTCGCGAGACCTAGAGCATGCCGTGTCATCGCTGCAAAAATCAATTGAGGTCAAGCGCAACAGTCTTGGTCCTGATAGCGAAGAGCTGGCGAGAACGTATAGCAAACTTGGAGAGTACCACAACAAAGCCCAAGATCATTCCATGGGGATCAAGTGCCACACTCGGGCATTGCGTATCTTCAAACACCATGACAACAAGGAAATGGCAGCCACAGAACACAACAGGATTGCAAGCATACTGAAGTCATCTGGTGATCCAAACAAAGCCATGGAGCACTACATGGCTGCGTTGTGGCACTCCCGCGAGGCGAGACTCCCGTCAACTGACCCCATTGTTGCGGATACAATAAAAAACGTCGCTTCATTCCAAAAGGGGTAGCAGAATTGAAGATGGTCCAATCTTCTCTTCATGACATTTGTATGTCTATTTTCATGTGCTTCCATTGTGACATCCTTCGCACTTTATGTTTTCTTCGGCCATCCAAGGCTCTTGGGTCATGTTCCAACAGTTTATTATGTGTGCGGTGTATGGTAAAATGAATAATATCAAAACGTTATTACCCCGATTTCTACTTGTGATAGATACAATATTTTCTGCTCATTTCAGCACCTTCACGCTTTGTTCAATACCTCAATATCCGTTGCCCTGTAAAGAAATGATCAAAACGACATCTGCAAGGATGTGGTGCTCCATATATCAAGTCCTCGCGGACTGGACCTCGGTTCTTGGTCATCGCTCGCTCCCATGGCAAGAGCTGAGGTACAAACTAATCTAAACGGCGAGCTAACAACAGGAGTGTGTATGGTGCCGAAACTCAGCAGGGTTAAACCTGACACCGGTTGGACCCTGCTCCCTCTGACCGACTCGAAGTCGGTCGCCCACCTGCCAGCGCCAGCCGGCTAACCAGAGGGAGTTTGGGTTTCGCCCACCAGACGGGAGCACGTGCGGCGGTCGCGTGTACCAAGCGGGCGCCGCAACGTGCTCCCTCACAAACTGTCTCGCCGTGTGGTTGTGGTGGCCATTTGCTGGCCATGTGGTCGCCCGAGTACGTACCTACGTACCGTACCCATGGCGGTACCGTAGTCCCCATGGTTGGGCCATGGGACCTCAGGAGGGGGTGCCCCACGGCACAAGCGGGCGGCCGTCGGCCATGTGCAGGCGTCATTCGCCGCCGCCGCTCCCTCCCCCGTCCCCTATCCCCCATCGTCGCCACCGTCCCCCATTACGCTGCCGCCGCCTGCGTGTCGTACGGCATGGCGACGGCGGTGGTGGTGACGTCCGTCCAGACGCCGCCCTCGACGTTCACCAAGCTCATCGTCTTCTGCATCGCGCGTGACATCCCCTCCGCGAACGTCGACAGCTGCTCGCGAATATACTCCTTGAACGTCGGCCCGCGCCAACGTCCCATTTTTTGGATCTGCGTCTCCGAATAACCCGCGAGGGAGAGGGCGTTGGCCCCGCCGCATCGAAGCGAGTGCGTGTCGATGCGGTCGATTGGGAAGCCGCGCTCGGGATAGTGCAGCATCGACGCCGCAAACTTGACCGCTTTGCTGATGTCCTTCGCGGTCACGTCAAAGCGTACCCCGTCCACGAAATACGACGAAAGGAGCGTCTTGCGAAACGTGGCGCGGTCACGAACGTTGTTGCGCACGTGAATGTACCGGCGGGCCAGTGCTTTGACTGGGTCGAAGAAAGGGTCGCCGTTGCTCGTCTGGTGGATACAGACGCCCTTCCATCCATTTTTTTGATTATCCAGCTTCAGCGTCGCTCCGTCGGCTGCCAACAAGATTTCGTCCGGTGCATCGCGCGGGCACTGTCGCAGTTCGCCCCGTTCGTTCCTGGCAAAGAACGTGATATCTTCCATTTTGAACTGCACCGTTCGTCGCGCGTTACCCCTCGCCGCCTTCATCGTGTACTCGCCAACACGAAGAAGGTAATAAAACGCAATTAGCACCAGGTCCCCCACCACCGGTGTTAGGGGGCAGGCCCCCGCCGCGAGCCCTCGTTTGACGAGGAACTCGGGCACGTCGGCTTCGACGGGGAGCTTCTTGCGTGTAGGCGGATCCTCTTTGCCGTACCCGTCGAGGATCTGCGCCAGTCGTGGAGCTCGTCGCTCGCTGTTGTCCCGCTTCGTGGGGTCGCTGTTGACGGCCAGCGCGATCGTCTGGCCAATGGCCGTGATCGCCCCAGACACTGTCGGAGCTCTGACTTGTTTTCCATTACCAAACCATCCAGATCGAACTCTGGCCGCGAATCCGCTGATGGTTCTGATTTTGGTGACGTGGGGGGTGCCCTGAAGCCAAGGGTCCACTCCCAAAGGCCTGACATAGGCGCACCAGTCTGCCCAACGTGCCGCCCGTCCTGCCTCAGTCGCCTCCACTCTGCCAAGGAAATAAGCTGCATCCGCAGCACGGAAATCACTTTCGTAGCTGCGCTTTTGCCAACCTTGTAGACCGACCAAGAGTTCTGCGAGGGGAGGGGAAATTTTTCGTTGAACAACGTGAGTAAGGCCTCGTCGGACGTGCAGTTCCACGCGGCCTCGCTCCCCCACGACCGTGACGGTATATCCGTCATGGCATTTTGTACCCCCGAAATGTGAAGTGTCGTGAGTGGCGACACCTCACATTTCGCGAGCCGTAACCCCAGCGCCCGCACGAGCTGCTGTGCCACCACACTGGACTTGCTCGCCATCCGCGTGACCCACGCGACCGTCGGCGAGTTATCGCTGAACAGCGCGACGTGTTTGCGCTGGAGGTCCGGGCACACGTCCTCCATCACAAGCCACAAGAGCAACAGGCCCGCCATTTCGAGGTCCGAGTTCGTCAGCTTCCCGTTGGGGTTCGAGTCGGAGACGATCTCGGCGCGGATGTCTTCCGGCCAGCGCAGACGAAACACCGTGGGCACACACTCCGCGTCCTCGCCCACGATCACCCCGCCGACACCGTGCCCCGACGCATCTTTCACCCCGATGTAGTGGGGCCACCCCTTAACGAGTTGCGCGCAGTGTGTCGGCCGCGCCATCGTCTCCTTTATCAGGGTGCGTATGTCCTCGATGGCGGTGTACAGGGGCTTGTTCCTGTGCAGGAAGACCACGGGGGGCTGGGCACGGATGACGTCGTTGAGGGGCGAGAGGAGGCCCTTGCCTGGCGGGTGCGCGGTAAAGGCATGTCGGCACTTCTGGGCGACCGACTCGAATTCCTTGAATGGAATCCCGCCCCGCGCCCGCCTCGCATTTCGGAGCCACCCCTTTAGCACCAGCAGAAGCGCCTCCCGCTTCTCGGCCGCCAGCCACATCGTGTGCTCGACTCCGTCGAAGTCGAAGCCGAGGAGCTCCTTCTTCAGCGCCCAGTGCCCCTCGCCCTTGCGAAGCTTTTTTACCGATATCGGGTCCCTGGCGTCTTCGTCCTCCGCGGGAAATACGTCATGGATTCCATTCATGATGGCAGTGGAGACGTGGCGCAGCTGCTCCTTCGTCGTCCCGATCGCCAGGGACATGAAATCGTCCACGAATACTTCGAGGACGTATTTCAGGGCGTCCGCTGCGCCATCTGACGGCAGCTGCTGGAATTCGGGCAGAGGCTCGGTTTCACGTTGGAACTTGTGCTCCTCGAGCGTGCCGATTGGGGTCTCAATATAGTCCTCCGCCACGTCTCGTGCCGTCTCCGACGCAGTACAAAAGTATGCCGGCGATTCTACCCATCCCATTTGCAGGCTCGTGGGTACCACGATACGAACAGGCTCGCCTTCCTTCTGGGGGAGGACGTAGGCGAAGTCCTGCGCGAACGCGTGTATCAGGCGAGACAACGAGTGGCCGAGTTGGTCGATAGCGCCGCTGGGAGCCGTCCGTGTCGTCGTATCGTTCACCGCCTGGAGGATCCCACCATTTTGTAACCGCAGGGCGAAAGACAAGTCCAAGATCGCTCGGAACGCCCGCGACTTGTGAGGTATCGCGGCGATAGGAGAGACCTTCATCTCCTCGGGCGGGTCGTGCTTGATGTCGTCCCAGAGCACGACCTTCGCTTGCCCATCCTTCACCTTCTGTGCTACCTCCTCCTGGAGGTAGGCCATTGCCTCGTCGGTGAGGGCCGAGGAGTGCGGTCCCCGTGCGATTGCCTCCTCGAGTTCTGCGATCGTCCAATTGCGTCCCGTCTCCGCTGGGCAGCCGCCGGTCGCATATTGGAGTAGGGTTGCCGCCGCAGGGTGCTCCAAGGCGAGCCCCTGCGGGCACATACGCCCGATATGTTTGGACGGTCCGCATTTTGGAGTGGGGATTGCAAACTGCCCGCGGTGCTGCCTCCAATAGTCCGGGGGGGGCTGTGTTGCCTGCGCTGCCTTACGTTTACGCCTGTTTTCGATGCGTAAGCGATCGGCCTCGCCTCCGCGCACTCGTTGGCCGTTCTGGAGTGTCGGCGGCGCGAGTCCTCCCCACGTATCGTCGGTGTTGGGTGCAGTGTCGTCCGCGGCGAGGTGTCTCGCATGATGAGACTCGGCATCGAGCTCGTCGCGGTCCCGCGGCTCGGCCTCGAGCTGGGCAGTACCGTTGGTGGTGATGTCGGCCGTCCCCGCCGCCTGGCGGGTCGCCTTCTCCTCTCGCTCCCCCTGTACTGCCGCGACGCATGTCGCATGGGCTGACTCGGCGTCGAGTAGCGTGGCAGCGCCTCGCACCGCTTGGTGGTCGGCATCCTCGTCCGTCGTGCGCTCCGTTTCGGTATCCTCGGTCGTACGCCATCGTCGCGTGGTCCGCTGTTCGTAGCCCGTGCCTCTCGGTCGTCGTTGCTTCGCCTTCCTTCTCGCCGCGCCACTTTTCAATCGCACCGTCCTCGCCGCGCGTTCGTTCGTCCCGTCGCCTTTCGTCGCCGCGTTGCACTTACCGTCGCCACCGTCCAGGAGCGGCTTACGTGCCGCCCAGTCCTCACTTGTCGTCGGTTGTTTCCGTTGCGCATGCTCCCGCCCTGGCATGGCCGCGCCGGTGAAGTACCGTGGCCCCGCGCGTTCCTGGTTGCGTAACCGAATCTGCTCCGCCGTGCTCGATGCCCCACGGTGTGGTGCCGCCACATCTCTCGGACTGGCGCGTGGTATCGTCGACGATTCGTCCTCGTCGTCGTCCCACTGCGTCCATGCCATGAGCTGCGGCCGTTCTTCTGTGGTCCGTAGTTGCTGCCCGTCCAACCCATCACAGAAATGGGCAGCCCTGTCCGCGGCGCGTCACTGCCCCGCCTTACGCTTCTTGTCGCCGCTCCCCCTGCTCTCGACCATATGTTTGATCCCCGGCGCAATGAAGGAGCACACCGCCTTCGCGTACTCGTCAGGAATTGCTTTTCCTGGCGGGTGCGCGAAGTCACACTTTCCTGTCCAGCTGCACTTGCCGAGGAGCAAGTGCTGCATACACAAGGACTTTTTGCCCTGGATTAGGTCGGACGGCGCCTGTGGAAAGTCCTTCGCCGTCTTTTTCATGCTCCCCATAATCGCGTTCAGGCGCAGCCGTTTCCCAAATCTATCGATGTAAGGCTTCATCAGTGCCGCGAAGATGGGGTGACGTTCGTCGGGCCCATCGTCGTTCCTGTCCTGGTTATCGCCCGGCGGGGTTGGCGGGGCTCCCCACGGCCAATCTGCCGGTGGCAGCGGCGGCCACTGTGGCGGCCCCGTGGGGGTACCATTGTATGGTTTGTTGTTACCGCCGCCCCCACTGCCCCGCCCTTGCGTGTTCCCACCATTGTACCCGCCATTGTGATGCGCTGGTGGTGCGCCGCCCCACTTGATTGGGAAACCGGGGCGCTCAATGTCGTGGGCCCACAATACAGCGGGCAGCACGTCCCCGAGCATTGACCGTGGGAATATCGGGCGGCTGCCCGGCATGAAGTTCGCGAGGGTGCACGTTTTGTTGGGGTTGAAATAGGAGCGGCAGTCGTAAATGATGGCCCAGGTGAGTTTGGCGCATTTGGTTGCCGTCCACTCCCGTCGCACCCCCTCCACCTCTTCGTCCGACATCGTCTCACGAATGTTCCAGCAATTTGTGTACAAAGGACACTGTTCTCCGAAAAGCGCTGCGAGCAGGGAGCAGAAAGTCGTGATGCAGAGCTTGAGATTTAGGAAATCCTGTGCTGGCTGCCTGGGGTCTGACTTTTCATACTTCAGTGCATCGTCCAGTGACCAGTTATTTTTAGATGCATTTTCCGCGCGCTCCTTCAAGATCTGCTCCTCCCGGCCTCTGCTAGTCCACGGCAAACACAGCTGCGGGGTCATGCCTTTGTCGGCGGACTCATACAACGGTACCGCGCCTCCAGGGTTCATTTTGAGGCTGACAAAGTCTTCCACCGCTTTTTGGATGAAGAACACCCCTTTGTCGATCTCCACGCCGTTTGCCTTCGCCCATTCCGTCATCGCGTCCGTCAGGTACTTTCGTAACTGGTCTACGTCCTTCGTCGTCTCGAACAAGGCCCAGATAGGCGGGAGGTTGGCCGGTAGGTAGACATGTGCCCACCCACACAACTTCGCCCACTCCTCATTCGTGTACTTCTTCCCCCCAGTCGTTTGCTGTTGAGTTTGCT
>JALLBE010001865.1:0-11556 GCA_036939795.1 Thalassiosira mediterranea | reverse complement strand
ATAGGTACCCATGGCAACAATGGAGGGGCTGAGATAGCAATGCTCCACCTGGTTGGTGACCTAGGGCCCTTGGATGGCCCGGCTGGGTGTGTGAGTGTTGGAGAAAATATCCCTCTTATACAAAAACTGTTGAAGGACGTAATGTTCTGATTTGAAGAAAAAACATCACTGGCACCACTCCAGATCATACCCGACTGTAGATAAACATGTACTGTAAAGTGACAGATTTGTGATGTGCACTGCCGGTGTGTAGCTATGCCAATCACTAAGTTTGAATTGTGTGTCATAAATGCATTGATGTATTTGACATTAAAAAGTATTCCCATACAGTATCATTCTTGATTGCACAGCATCAGTATCGGTGAATGCATCCTGATCATGCAAATACTTGGCATTTAGCCTACTATGCTTGCACTTATGCTTATGCTGTACCCCATATGTCCAAGATCTCTCAATAGGAAAGGTGCCTGAATTTAGTTGAGATCTGCACCCTCCATCATGGTGTGCGACCAAAATCCTTTCTAATTTGAATTACTTTGCATGATTCTCTAGTGGTTCCTACAAGTAGGATACACAAAAACTCAGATTTTGAGCTCACCTATTATGTCTAACTTCCAATCAATTTTGAAATTGCATTGGACGCTAGGTGGCGGGTGGTGGACCGCTAGCTTCTCATTGCAATATCGGATCACAACATAATCAAATGGTATTTACCTTTTTCATATATGTATGTTTTAAGAGGATGAGCCAGACCAATTCACTGACTCCAACTGTTGTAACTCAAGGTAGCTTGGCACATTTATAATTTTTACATACATATGAATTAGTATCTACGAGACTTCCATCCATATTTTGATTTTGCACTTCTCGATTTTTCTGTTTAGCTTAGTTTGGGAAGGGGACATCGCCTCCCATTTCATCATGCGCTCATCAAGCAAATCTTAATTCAGAGATTGGAACCATGGTGCTCATTTCGGTAGCCTCTTCATCTTCACCATAGCCGTAGCCTCCAGCAGCTTCCAGAATGCTTCTTTGCTGGACATTTTTGGTAGGGTGCTGTTGGTCGTGCCCGGCGAGGCACGGCTGCATTGGGGGCTAGCTTTAGAAGAGCATCCCACCTACTATGGAAGACCCCCCAATTATTCGATATCGGGGTTCTCATTGCCGATCTGAACGCACGGCCAACAACCGGCCAACAACCCATCAATAGCCCAAACCCGACCAGCTCCGCCCCTTTCACGCTGGTCCAAGATGCCGACCAGCCACGGTGGATCGACCGACCAGTGTCGGTGTAGATATATTTCGCAACCCTTTTTGGATCGTCCGATATTCTAGGTGCCCCTTCCGGGAGCAGCAGCCAAGGATTGCGTGGACTTGACCTTGACTATGTAGTCCCAAGAAACAAAAAGGAAAAGGGCCAGCTTTGACCGATCCACGAACTCATGTGTCAAACTCATGAGACAAAAGTTTCAACAAAAGTTTCGAAAGCATGGTTTAGTTTCATTAGACCGGTCTGTCCGTAGTCCATGGGGGCCGATCCGATGAAAACCTTTTATCACCGAGTCACACCAATTGGAATCGACAGTTTAACCCCAGTACATACCAGAATGATCAATGCCACGATTTGTGCTTACAGTTCCAGTCGACCAATGGGGGAAACTTCCAAGCAACTCTGCCACCACGCTGCCACCTTGTTGCCATGGGTACGATACCACTGCCGAGGAGATGTGCCCTGGCACGTCCCGAGGGCGCGGAGTCCCATTTAGCGTGGCCGTTGGCCAAACAAGATCAACACACATGTAGGTATGTATTATCACGCGTATGTAGGTAGGTATGGAAGTCCTACATAGAGATAGATACCTCTAGAGAGACCAAGACCAATCGACGAGGCACGTGGGATCTCAGTAGATACCATTCTTGAGCCAGGTAGCGAGAGAATCTGAGCGAATTCCATGCTCCATCCAAGACCAATTGTAGACACCAGCTTTACCACTCACCGTGAGGACACGCCCTGTAATAGAAGAGAGCGATGCCTTCATTCAGCTGCTGTACCATCGTGTCAGCTTGGGAAAAAGCTAAACAGTCGTCCCTCTTTGCGAGATTTCTGCGAGAGAATCACCGAGCCTCCACCCCATTGTACCACCATTGTAGTATCTTTGACTTGCGAACGTTTCGTTGCCCCCAAACCAGACCTCATAACAAACCCTGCCACGCGAGATCCACCTAAAACAAGCAAGGGATTGCAAGCCATAGCAAAGCTAGATTTCGAGGTTCCTCACTCAGCAACGTCTAACAGCGTCTAACTCACCATGACGTCCCGTGAACAACGCCACCTTCAGAATGTTAGAGTAGGCCAGCCAGTCTCCGCTGCTCCCACGAATTGCTGGGATGTGCTAAATGGTCGCGGCCGGGGTGTGCAGTGCTACCCTGGTAATGTCAAGTACCGTACCCTTGTTTCCATGAATAAGGTGTGTTTTGAGATGCCCTGCAGCTGCGCGGGGGCTACATGATTGATCTTAATGTCACATGTCTCTACTTCGAATGCATATTCGAATGCATATCAAGCATACACTAACCTACACTAACGCTTCGCTAATTATGCTGCAAATCACTCCGTGTAGGTTGTCTATGCGATATGCCCCGATCCAGATAAGAATAAAGTTTCCAAGGTACGAAAGCTGCGCAAGACATTTATACAAAGTCAGTTTCATCGAGACGATGTGCTTCTACAACGAAGCATTTACTTTCATTGATAACAGTGGAATCATCACTCATCCTCACCACACGTTCGGCATTCATCTTTTCGTCACCAAACAGGGCATTGTTGCCGCTGTCCGCGAACTCGGCGGTAGATTTCTAGAACTCAACAAAGAGACTGGCGTGTATGAAGACATCGGCGACAAAAGGGCAGTCGATAAAACAAGCCAGGCCCTTCGTGAGGCCCAGCCCAAAATCCGCCAAGAGATTTATCAAGAAGAGAAAATGAAGGGTGGGGAATTCCTCAAGATGGCAACGATGCCGTCCGAAGGGTACTTCAACTATTCCATTAAGATTCTTGAGTCTTTGAATGAGTCGACTGAGCACGCGCGCCCTACCGTAAGCTCTTCTTTATCAATGGCTATGGAACAGTTTCCTGGCATATCAATTACATCATGCTTGCGACCTCCAACTAGCCCTGGTGTCAGCACAGACCTTGCGTCCATCTTCTCTCCCGAATCCACCCTGGAGCTCTTGGAAACGCTAGAGCTACCCACAGAGAAGGCAACAGGAAATAAATGCGGTCGCCCCAAATTGAGGCGAGCCTCTGGTTCGAGAAACTTTGAGGATACCATGGATGTTGACATGACGGAAGAATGTAGCACAGGGTTTGAAGCTTCAGGGAAGGTTACTGGAAACAACATTCGTCGCACCATGTTGAAGCGGTCATCGGGTTCGAGGAACCTCAAGGATACTATTGATGCCGACAAGACGGGTACTGTCAACACACACGTCTTCGACGAGTTCTACGTGAGCCCCCGTCTCACTGAATCCAGTCGGAACACGAACGGAACCTGGGCATCAGTCATGGGCGGATCAATCAAGTCATTCCGCATGACAGACGACATGACCCTTCCGTTCCGCTGGACGGACGACATGTCTATCAACGATACGATGCAAGCTTGCGAGATGGCTGCAGTCTGATACCAAGATATTTGGAGTATCAGTGTATGTGTTTCGTCGCAAGAGGACCAGTTAAGGCTTGCTCAAGTTTTACTATGATAATAGACGACATATCGTCGTAGTGTCTAGATATATTCATCATTCAATTAACCAAGGGAATGCACATGAGACCCTAGGCCACGGTTGAAAGCTTCCGAGTCTAGAGAACGGTTTGAAAAGCTTCACGAATTTGGCACACTGAACCTGTCGACCTCGGCTGATGACTACGGACGTCGAGTTTTGAGGTAGCCACTCTAGTGCAAGGCTCTCTGTGAAGAAATCTCATGTGGTGCAATTCATAGTGCAATTAGAATCTTACTAGAATGAAATGGAGTGTTTAATAAAACCTGAGGTTAAGTACAGCAGCGGAGTGCTTCTGTGATACAATGGACTTGGAAGGATGTGAATATACAACCCAAACAAACGCCAACACCTACATTCATGGAAGACTGCCCATGAGATTGCCTTGTTCATTGCTGACAGTATGGTATGCACCATTTCCCTGGCGAGCTTCGAAGACTGAGAAATGACGCGAAACTCTTGTCAGTACAAGGTGTGTACGATAGTGTCTCTCCCATTTGTCATCATCCACCGGCAGGGTCGATGGACACCTCGATACCAAAACAATGTTGCACAAAGCGCTGCGCGAAGTGCCTTTTAGTGATACAAGGTACTAAGTAGATTGTGCATAGAACAACCTGAACGCCCCGTCCTAGCTTCAAGGAAGGTCAATACTTCAATCTCCCAGGCGTAAATAGCTGACGGCCATGTTGTGAGACCTTTCCCTGGCAAGCTTCGAGGACTCGTGAGAAATGATGCCAAGCTCTTCGGCACTGCAAACTGCTTGGCTTGCAAGTATAAGGTCTACATGGTAGCGTCTTTCTTGAAACCGCTTTTCGCCAGCAGGATCGATGAGCACTTCGATACCAACACATTCGCACAGATCCATACGGGAAACACATTCGTGAGGACCCGCTAGCTTGGTTGCCATCCGTTTAGCTTCCATTGCTGCTTGAATCCCAAACTGCCTGGAGTCACCAAGGGAGTAAGAAAAAGCAAAACTTTCACTTCAAATACCAGGTTATGGAAACGAACTATTGTCTAGAATTTCAAATATGTACGATAGTATGTGAAACGAAGTATTGTCTTGTTGTCCCTAGTGGTTGAACTCAGACAGGAGTGAATACGTGCCTTCGGTATTGACAACCCGGTGCCGAAATATACCCTCTGCACTTCCCGACCCTCTACGGGAAAGGATAATGACTGTACCGTGAGGCACAGTAAGCATCACCCTCCTTTTCGTTGCCGTTTCCTCGAAAATAATGCATTTCCCGAATGAATATGACGACGTACCGATGGTGTCGATCACGCGTGTGATCGAATGGCTGCGGAACTCGTCGGCGTGTAATGTTGTCTCTCCCTTTCGATTCATACCGTCCGGCCTGTCATCGGCAAGCTTCGAGAAGGTCATCCACACGGAATTCATTGCACCCTGTGCCCTTTCAGCAATGTCCATCAGTCGTCGTTGGAGAAGCGCATAACGCTCTTCGACGGTGACCTTTCTGTAGAGCGGATACCCATCGGTATACACAACGTTTCGGGTCTTGTAATATCCGTCGAACACCTTATCCTTTTTCAGCATCTCCAGGACTTGATTAAGCGCGTCATCGTCATCCCACGGCACATGAGTCCAATTGACGTATCCCGCCGCCACAAGAAAATCGATCAATGAAACGTCTCCCCACACGATCTTGGTGTAACTCTGGCGGAGGCGTGCCTGCACTGCCGGGCTAGCCCGAGCGAAGTTCTCCGCCATCGAATTCCGTGTCGCGTTCTTGAGAATCAGATCCCACCTATAGAACCCAGACGACTCGTCCGCGTCGTCGTCCGCGCGTCGACCGAGTCGTCGTCCGAGTCGTCGTCCGCGTCATCACCTGCTGGTTCGGGCTCGTCGCTTGTAGGTTCGGTCTCCTCTGGGGCGGACTTGGCCGCCACGGGAACAACGCGATCATGGCGCTTGCGCCCGACAGTCCGCTTGCGAGAGACAGTCTTCTTTCGGGCCTTCGCCATGGTGGGAGATGAAAGTGAAAATGAAACAAATGACTCGTGGGTGAAGCTGGGTGAAGAACGGGGAGCGTTTCGAGTTTCGATGTGTGTGCAGTGGGCCGGCTGATGGGAGGTGGGTTGCGCGTGCCAGCATCTTTGATCTTACACAAGTTCTACGTAGGATATAGTAAGTCAAAAGTGCATTGATCGATTCCCAGAACTCTCTAGGAATTCAGATCTGCTGGGTTGCATGCCATGCCGCGCCAGCATACACAAGTTTATCGCTTGACATCAAAAAACGCGCCACAAATCTTGCTTGTCACGCAGCATGAAGCATGAAAGAGCCGAAAGCCGACGAACATAGACGAAGTTACTCCTCCCTGCTAGCTGTCATTTTTCAACCAATCACTCAAGCCAACATGAATACGATGACAGAAGCCACCGATGCCGGGACGCCAACGGATCGAAGAGCCCGACGTGCCAGCGATGGACGCCCCATCCGCAAGGCCGTCGTCCGGAAGAGCTACTTTGAGTCCGACGACGACTTCAACGACGAGTCAGCGGTCGCGAGTGAATTCTCAGACATCGACGAGTCCGACGACGACGACGACGACGACGACGACGACGACTCCCAACAGCCCCCACAGCCGCCTACCAAGTCCGAGTTGCCACCGCCAGTCGACGATGACCTCAAATTGCCTCCTCCCAATGTCTCCGATCAACCGACTCCGCCATCGCCCGAGGTCGCCGGTGGATACCGCGAAAAGAAAATCCGAGCTGGCATGGAAGCTACAATCGCAGTTGCGAAGAGGCACCACAAAGGACAGGGCAACAACGATTTTACCCCGATCAAGTGCGCTGTTGCGAAGAGACATCACCAAGGACAGGGCAACAGCGATGAAACCCCGATCAAGTGCTTCAAAATCGATTTGGAAACGCAGGTTTTGAACTGTACTCCGAAGTTCTACATCGACAAGAACAAGCACCCGTCACTGGCGGGGAGCGGAAAGAAGAGTCGCGGTAGTAATGGGACTGCCTTCAGACTGGCTAATTTGGGCTGGCTACCGGCCCTTGCTTACGGCCGTGCCCCTCCAGGGCTCACAGGAGAACAGGCCGCCTTCTGGGAACAGCTGAACAGAATGCTCGAGATCCATATGCATGGAGTTAATCCTGTCGGAAAAACACCACCAAGGCCTCGACGGTACGAGCTCGCGAGTATCGAACCCGATATCCGGGTGAAATGTCTACACTGCTCTTCTGTTTTACTTGTATTTGGGACAAACATCGCTAACAAGTTGAAGAAACATGAAAGGACTCTTTGTTCTCGCAACGAGTGTGGCAAGTGTGGTGCGACGTGGGAAGAGCTCGAATTGTCAGGTAACAATAAGGCCAAGTCAGGACATGAGTCATCTTGTTTGACAAACGATGAGTTCAAGAGGAGAGTGAACATGATCAAGACGATCCTGACAACTCACAAGGACCGAGTGAACATGAAGAAGAACATTTCACTGGGCGAGGTGGGGTTCTCGAAAAACACTAACCAAAAACTTTATTCTTGGGTCCAGTACTTGATCAAGAAAAGCCCCAGCATGTCCATAAAGAGGAGGGCGACCATGAAGGAACTTGGATATGAAGTTGCCAAGAAGCACAGTTGCTAATGCATTTACATAACAGATTTTGATTTACATAACACAGAGTGGGATGTTGTCGATGGTGGGTATGGAGCTGTTACAGTGTCGGATGGCGATGAAGACTATGATTACTATCCTGTAATTTGGAATGGTGTCCCGTACGAAGTTGAGGCAGATGGGCTTTACGACTATACACCGTCAAACTTCCCTGCATTAATTCGAATGCAGCAGATCTTTGCGCTCTTCTCACCTCCAAATCGTGAAAGACGACCAATTGAGAGTGGGGAGAAAAAATTACTGACGGCATACTGGAAGCACGCTAGAAGAAGTCGTCTTGCCTCTCACGTACGATATCTTGAGGTGCCCTTTCTGCCTTGTCTGAGCAATGATTATGAAATAATGGCAAGAGTAGAGCCAATGCACAACAATGCACTTATCCTTCCAAGAGTTGGAATTTGGAATGGTGACGTGATTCCGATGGTGATTCCTGGTTGAAAATTGCCATCAAGGTGGTCTACCTATCAAAAAGGAACTTCTGTTTTTTGACAGTGCGTGGGAGACAGCAATGATTGAGGGTGTGTGCCAAGGCCAGCGAGAATAGCGGGCACATGATGTGTACGATATGCAAAACAGGTGGTAAAGATCGAAAATGTTCGAGATCAGATCGAAGGATAATGGAGGGCAAAGACTGCTTGTGCCAGGAGTTGCAGAGACAGGTATGTAAGTTTTGAGATAAATGGGTACCATACTTGTGCCATGTCAAAGCAACAAACTCACCGGGCATAATAACAAATCCACGATCGGCGCAAGCATGAGCACGCAAAATGGAGTTGATCGTGCCCTTCTCTAAGAATGACTGAGTTCCCGATAGATGACAATGCATGCGGCTGCCCGGCGATGGGGCATGCCTATGAGAGCCTACCTATGAGATTGTCGACATCACACATCTCTCTCTCTCTAGAAAGAGCGATAGAATACGATACCATACCTACTCACACTTCGAATCTTACAACTTACAACGCTTTTACACACCTTACCTTCGCTCAATCAAGCATTATGACCGCATCATATGTACCTAACAGTACCTAACTATGCCCGGGCCTTTTATGCCTCCCTTGCTACTCCAACTTTGCCATTAACGGTAGTCGTGGGGCTGTCATCACCAGCATCAATAGTATCACCGGCAGATGTCATTGAAGGTCCCAAGGGTACCATCACCGTGGTAGGTACCATATGTGCACACGCGAGTTCCCATTCTCTGGTTGCTTGAAAAGTATTTGCAGGCATAATGTATTAGCAGTAGCCATGATGGCATGTACAAAGGAAGGTACCATAAAAGTGACTCATTCTCGAGGGCAGTAGGTAGTATGCATGGGATGTGCACTGCCAAGGGCAACTACTGACGGAAATACGTACCTAAGTACCTACATAGAGCTCACTCTTTCTATGCCATCCTCTATCGTCCCCTACCATGAAGTTCCATCATCAGTAGGATCGTAGAGCTGTCAGGTTATGGCCTTTACTGGACCGCCTGAAGGCTTAGATGGAGCAATAAGTGATCCCTACCACTCTGGCGGAGGGGGACGGCGGATTGGTTCGCTCTTCGGATCAATTCGTCGCTATCCGGCCAGGAACGCGTAAATCGCCACCGCCGTCGCCATCGTCGGCCGGGTTGCGTCGTTGATCTCTCGGGATTGGCGGAGCCTCCATAGGCTCAGTGCAGATTGCACGTTTCTTCGCACGGAGCTATGCACTCCTTCCGTGCACGCGCTGCTGGGCCCCGCCCACGCGAGCGCGAGATCAACCGCGGGTCGAACACATCACCCGCCCCCGCCCACCCCTTCCTCGGTGCCATCACGGACGAGGAGGGAGATCCCGAGCTCTCCCAGCCCGACCGGGCCCCGGGAGACACCCGCCAGCCCAATCCTCCCCGCCAGAGTGGTTTGCCGCGGCGCCCCCCAGACCAGGGTGGCGCTCCCGCGGCGGAGCGGCGTCACAAACGCCGCAAGCATGCTTCGCATGCTTCCCTCCCTCCACCCGGGGAGGCTCATGTGGGGGGGCACACCCGCAAGAAGCGCCGCCCCCGCTCGAACTCGACGTCTTCGAGCTCGTCAAGTTCATCGGGCTCCTCGAGTTCGTCCAGCTCGAGCTCCACGAGTTCATCCAGCTCGAGCTCCTGGAGTTCATCGAGCTCGACGTCCTCCAGCTCCTCGAGCCTCTCCCCGCCGAGACGGTCGTCTCGACGCTCTTCCCATGCGCGGTCGTCTACGCGCGGAACGCCTCGACCCCGAGATGGCATCGGCCGTGAAGGGGCGGCGAGGGTTCCCACCCGTCATGGGAAGAAACGCCGGGAGAAGAAGACTCGTCGCTCTCGCTCTCGTTCACGAGGAGGGAGGTCGAAGGCTCACCGCAGGAAGCGCAAGCACCGCAAGCGCAAGAAGCGGGACGCCTTCGAGGACGAGGGACACACCAAGTCCGTCGCTCGTGCCCAAGCCAAGGTGGCCGCCCTCAAGCTCATGACCCCCGAGGTCATTGCAGGCTTGAAACGGTTGCCCAAGCCTCAGGCCAAGTGGATGCCCCCCGACAAGGTCTACACCGTCGGAGGCAAACCCTGGCCCAAGGACCTGGACGTGTGGACGATGCCCCTGCCGGAGTACTACACCAAACACTACTTCCGGCAGGTCCGCTTCCACGTTGGCAACTGGCGGACACCCCTCACCCGCGAGGACCTCTTGGCCTACGAGTTACACACAGAGCGCGCCAGACAACGTGCCCTCGACTCCGCGGCCACGAAGATTGCCTGCTGCTGGCGTCGCCATTCCCTGCGGCGCTACTTAGCCTTCGCGGCGAAGAAGAGGAAGCGTATTGGGTCTACCCGCCGCCGGGCCACCCTACGTCGCCTCTGTCAGCAGGCATCGTCTCATGCGGAGTGGCTCAAGCGCGGACGCTTGCCCCATATCCCACCCTCCACCCAAGCCCCGGCCCCTGCCGTCAAGGAAGCCACGCACCCATTTCGCGCGCGTGGTCTTCCCCTCCCGCCAGCCCCACGCCACCGCCGGCGCCGCCATCGAACGCGGGGAGGTAAACGACACCGCCCACGTGGCCCCGTCACTCCTCGCCAGCGTGCCCAACCTCTCGGCCCCACCCCTACGCCAGAGGACTCTATGGCTGCACGTCCGTTCGAGTGGTGGCTCGACGCAGGCACGACTGCAGTGGAGGGCCTCCAAACTGCGAAGGCCCTCGCTTGGACTGCAGTCTTTGCGGCTGCGGAGCCCACGCCCAGCGACATCACGTCTGTCCTCTCCAACTTTGGGGACCTCGTGACGTTCGATGCTCCTGCCCTACGAGCGAAGGCGCTGGCCATCACTGCCTTGGCCATCGCGCGCCAGTCGTGTGAGTTTAGCACTGCCAACGAATGTGCTCTACATTTCGCTGGCAGTCTCCTCGACTCGGCGCGAGTGGAATACTTCTCTGCTCGCTCGCAGGAGACCCCGGAAGCCCCCTCGACGATCTGTCTCCTTGGACAGTACATCGACGAGGCTGCGCTCCAGGTCGATCGCTCACGGGAGCAATACACCAGCTTACCTTGTGGGGTAACGCCCCTGGTGTCGTTGCGGAGACGTGGTGTGGACGCCGCCAGAAGGATACAGCGGTGCTTTCGTCGCTGGCGCAGTCGTCCCATAGAGGCTGCACTGAATGTGCAACGTTGGCTCCGCCACGTTCGCAAGCGACGAGCGTACGGTGAGGCTGCCCAGGCTCTCGCCTCACAGCCCACCTTAACGTGGAAACGGTACGCCCATCGCGCTGCAGGCCTCTGCTGGGACCAGTTGGCGGCACGTCCCGTGCTGTGGAAACTGGACCGGGGCGCAACTCTAGTTGCTCAGCTGCCTGGTCTCATCCAGACCGTGTTTGATTCCTTCCCTGGGATCGAATCACGGCTCAACGGTGTGATCTTGCCGGCCTTCGCTGCTCCCCAATTGCTACAGGCAATTGCATTGGAGTACACTGCAGCATACATGTTCTCCATGGCTGCTGCAGAGGCTCGGCGGGGTCCCAGGCCAGCCTTTGCATCCGCCCTCCGCCGGCTTGCTCTCGAGCTCGTCGAACGAGGTAGCGTACTCCGACGCGAGTTGGGTATCTATGATGTCCCTTGCCACCTTCAATCTGAGGTGTTGGCCCT
>JALLBE010001861.1:0-11603 GCA_036939795.1 Thalassiosira mediterranea | reverse complement strand
CGCTTTGACAACATTTTTGTGAGTTCGATTTATCAAGCGATTTTGTTAGAGGAACGAAGAGACGATTTGTTTTCATCGCCGCTCGGTAGGTAAGGGTTAACGCCATTTTTTCGAACGTCAGTACATCAGCGAGGTTATATTTCTGATGCACTGACGTTCGAGTTGACGCTGTCGACCCGATGGCGGCGCCGCCCTTGCTCACCCAAGGGCGAGGGAAACACCAACTTAGGTTGCACCCACACCCATCTCTGACACCCCGCAGCCACTGTAGGACGTCATTCAAGACAGGGCTGATTTCGGCCCCAAATGGCCTATTTTTACGAAAAATAACAAGTAGAAAGCGCAAAACATATACACAATGCTTTCTAGAGGTACCCTGAGTACTACCTGGGTCAGTTTGAGTCTAAAACAGTAATTTTAGGTGTCTGTTGTGATTACCGTTTTAAAACTGTGAAAAATCCCATGTTTGCCCCCCCCTAACTTTTAAACTTACGGGACACCCCGTTAGTAGGGTCCTGGTCAATTTTTCACAAAGTTTGAGAAACAAGTCATTTACACCTAGTACTTGGACTGCAATACATCAGAATTGCAATTGGGGGCATTTAAAATTGGCTCTGAATGGGCAAGACAGCCTAGTGGCAATGTGTTGCATCCCCCTTGGCCTTGGCGGAGCCAGAGCCTGGCCACCACAAGTACCAAATAGGAGGCACTGTGGCATGAATCATGTTTGTCCAGCCATCACAACACTCCCCCTCTGATGGCAGGTGGGCAGGATGGCCATGTGGATCAAGCTGATGGGCCATAACGGCCATTCTACCTAGGGGTGTTGAGTGTTCTCAACACTTCTCAACACTTACTGTTGAACGCAACGCAAAATTTAGGTCTGACTTCACAGGACCAGTGTAAGGTAGTGTCACGGTGGAAACCCCATGTATTGTATATCAATCTAAGCGGAATCGAGTAAGCTTTTCGTAGTATTGAACCCAAATTTTGGTAAAACGGCTACTTTTAAAGTTATTTAATTCCTCACTGAGCATCCTACATTTTTTGTGTTAAGTGTTGAGAATCGTGCGTCCTACAATATGAACTGTACTGGTAGTCCACTCAATGTCCAGGGTCCCCGGTTTGGTGCCCAGATTGGCCCACTTCTACATTTTTAATAATTTGAGAATAATTAAAAATCCATAACTATGCCATAGGGGCCTAATTATGTGATATTGTGGGGCAACATTATTCTATTTGTGTGTGACCCAGAATGGGTGAATTTTTTGCCATGGCATGGCATGGCCATAGGGTCAAGGTCTAATCTAGGCCAATAACCCCTTGATAACCCCTGTATGGTACCATATGGTATGGTAGGTAGTAGGTAGGTACAACCACGCTATGTACAACACCACACAAGATCCTCTCCAAAAAGAAATCTCGTTCCAAGAATTCAATACCAATGAATAGCAGAACCGAGCAGTATGGGAACTGCTCGTGCAAGATACGATTCTTATGGTTATGTGCCGTTGGGAATGAGGGTGCGATGAGGGCTTAATTGCCCAAAAACAGCAATAGTTGGTGTCTAAGCTCGCCATGGTCATGCTTTAACATGGAATGTATGAACCATACCATGAGATTGGCCCAGTGAAGCACATGGAGCCTTAGAATGCACCATTTGCGGGATTCTCAACACTTCCATATGGCCACTTCTACGTAGGAATTAGTATGTTCTACGCGAGTGTCCTACATTTTGGCCTGGCCGAGCCTAGCCAAAGATGCCATTTAGAGGCTCTAGCTCCTCCCTGAGGCACAAACCCTTGCATGGGCATCCTCATGGGATGCTATTGAACAGTTCTGGTTGGTACTATGGTCTATATTGTACGCCTGGGGGTCCGCTCTGAAGTTTTGTCCTACATTATGAACTGTACTGGTACTCTTCCAGCGACCGCAATTGCAATACCTTTTTTGATCTGGGATTATTGTTTATATATTTACACACCATCATAACATTTAAGTCCTAGATCTAGTTCTAGCGCTCTCCCCCCCCGACCAACAACAACAAGGAGATAGGTACGCACCTCATGGCCGACCATCTATGGCGGGTCGGTGGCTAGTTACATTATCCCTGGCAGATGAATAAAAGATCTTTCATCGAAGAAGGGAGTCAGTGCCATATCCTGGCTCTTGAGGGCACTGGCTTTCATGCGCTTGCTTGGCGTGAAAAGGATGCACCTTGCTTTCGACTTGCTTTTGTTTTGCTTTTGACAGCAAAATTTTCTGTGTGCAAAGCTAGTAAAACCAAAAGTTACGTTCTCACCACTCCCGGGCCCAAAAGTTGGTGAGAATGTAAGTTTTCCTCGAGCCGGGATATCATCCATCAAGACCATTTCATATCTTTTCTGCCTTGCATTGCTTACTGACACTACTAACTATTTGACACTTGAACTTGAGCTCCTTGACACAGCTCACCTACACCAAAGAGCACCAAAGCAACGATGCTGAAACTATCTGAAACTGATGTTGAATATTTACTCAGGCTTTCTCCTCCCTGTTGCTGTGCCTGCTGACGCTCATTGTCCCAAGGACAATTTCACCTTGTTGCGGGGATACCTTACTCATTCAACCCAGCAGTAGATACCTACAACTGCAACAACACTGCGTCTGATCATCCAATTGAAACATGAAGCTGTCATCAACGCCCTCTCCATTCCCAGGACAGTGGCAGCAGGGACAAATTGGGGGCAAGGGACTTGTCCCTTCCTAAATCTAAATGTACCTCAAATCCACACCCGTTCAGCCCAAGCTCGCATGTGCATGCCAATGAGTCTGCTGATAATATGATGGACTTTCCAAACAAAAGGAGGCAAGTTGAATGATGAAGAGAAAGCCAAACTGCGCCTTGTCTGGATTGGGGATATTAGTAAATTGCTTGTCACTGGCCTCTCCACTGCACTCCTTGTGGTTACGCTCGAGGCCATGACAAACATGGGGAGAGAGTTGTGTGGTGATGACTGCTCTCTCCCTGAAGGAGTCAAAGTACCCGTGATCATCGATCAATGCTATATGCGTGCGATGGATTTTGCACCACACCCTCCTTATCAATGACAAGCTTTTATTTTTAATTCACACGGCCTTTCCTTCATAACCGACATTTGAATGACCATTCCTCTCCTCTTCCTTCACAAGAACCATGTGAACTAACTTGAAGACATAAACTTGAATGAATATCTTCTGAATAACTGGAAAGTCAAAGGCGTCGCTGGGCATGGTATTGCCCATCTTTCACTGTCATACATGTCGAGTCCAAGTGTGAAGCCTCACAGCTTTTACAGGTTGCCGTCATTGGCGTCACATCAGCATCTCATTTCATTACGTCAGATTTCCTTTTGTTTCCTTTCGAGCTTCAAGAAGAGGGTTGGAGTAACCACCACCATCACAGATGAAGATGGGCGTTACGCAAGACCGAGAATGAAATTCAATTCTTGAACAACGCAGTTGTTCCCTTCATGGCACCCATTGCAATGTCATTGGTAGATTACAATGCAGACTCTTTGCCAATCCTCAATCGGTGGTGCGACATGCTTGTTTTTTCAGGCAGGCCTACCACCCCCGGGCATTCAAACTTGCTCCCCTTGGTGTCTGCAGTGCTTCTCACATATTTTTCTAGGAACCTCCCCTCATCTGGAACCTCATTTCTTCTGGAAAGAGCAAGAGGAAGCTGCAAAAGCCTACACAGTGGCAGCCTGGTCTAGTAATTTGCTCACTACCTTGGTCGGTTGGATGCTTGCCTTGAACTGCGAGGCACTCTTGCACTTTGGTGGGCACGTTTTATACGACCTATCTATCACCCTATCCTATTTCCTCAAGTACTATTTGTTGGGAGGAACGTTGTGAGACGCACCAGACTTGCAGAATGAAGTGGCCCAGCACGAGAAAGCATAAACGGCATCTATGCTGCTACAGACGGCCAAGAGGATAAGATTACATTCATCGTGCACAAAGAGTTGAATAAACTAGATGCCACATTTGGTGTTTCTCTTCAGTACCAAATTCTACACACTCTGATCCATTTGCGCCCGTGTCCCTTCTCAAAAAGTTGATAATGAGAGGGCAACTTCTTCTTTCGGCTGGTTTGGTGCCGTTCATGATAGATGTTATGTATTAATTCTGTGTTCAGGCCACTCTAGGGGCGGGCCTAGCGTTAGTTCATGCTCACACTCTACACCATGTCGAAGTGCCTGGCAAGTATTGCTTCAGCTCNGGCGGGCCTAGCGTTAGTTCATGCTCACACTCTACACCATGTCGAAGTGCCTGGCAAGTATTGCTTCAGCTCTTATATCTTTGTACAAAGTCGAGCACTGCTTCACTGCCAGCAACACTTCCAGCATTGTCAGTTTGATGCATGCCCCACATGTCTGATATCATCTTTCCAAAATTCGCTGTAATATATTCACTTTCCGTGCACTTCTTGAATGCTTCAAGTGCGACAAACCTTGCCTCATCGCCAAGTCGGAAGTTGTCGCAATACACCGAGGCAGACACAGATGATTCAATTTCGGACCACTGCGAGAAAGTTAATATCGAACGCATGAGATCTGCTAAAGGCTCTAGCATCTCTGCAGGCGACACGCCTGCGCAGGTGAGCGCGCCAGCTGTAGTCAAAACATCTGTTTGTAATGAACGCTTGATACTATCTACAACTGGTTTGATGGTAGCGCGCTCTTCATCCGCCAATGACTCCAGCGATAAGGACATCAACGAAGTAACCTGGCAAGTTTGGACAGTAGTCATGTGAACAAGTTTGAACAGAGAAACTTGAGTCTAAAGCCACAACAGAGTTGGACTCACCAGATGTTTCAGAAACCTAATCGAGCTCATGACAACTTCCATTTCATTTGATTGTAATGTCATGGGAGCAGTCTCCAACGAGGAGCAGATAACCTCACCAACCGGCTGGCTGTCCCGAGACAGACTGATTAAGAAAACTGGGCATTTCTTTGCACAGGACGACAGTGTGTCAAACATAGGCGAAGCAATGCCCTGCGAAGTGTCATCGTCTTTTGAAGTTTTAGCGCAGGAGCGTACTGCCTCATATGCTAAGAGCATCAGATTTTTTGACATCACTTGGACAGGTTCCTGAGCAGCATTCCTTGGGATGGGCTCGATTTTTGATCCGTGCAAGTCAATGAACCTTTGCATGAAAATTAGTAGAGGTGCTAGCGAAGGAGGGTTCCTTGCTTTGCCAACAACAATGAGGCATACCTTCGCCAAGCCTGTAATTTCAAGAAGCAGTGGCAGCTCTTCGTCTGATCCATACACAGAAAGTGACTCAGTAAGGAGACTTCCGATCGATTTTGCTATCACCTACAAAACAGAATATCATGCACTGATGGTTGAGGAAAGGTATTTTCATTTGAGAACAAATTCAACCTCCCATGCATGTCACTCACGTCATATGAGCAATAGTTTTTGCCAATGTGAGTCAATGATGGCCAGCTTTTATGCAGCAATGATACCAATGCATTCCGATGACAGCCAGTGATTTTTGCCCTTTCTTCCCCTGAGTATTTCTTTGACACATCAGCCTCAACGAAAGACCTCACAAGAGCTGCCAGCAGCCTAATTTCGTTCGATAGCCTCTTCACGATTGGACCGACGGTGTTTTTATGCTGCTCCTCCAAATGGGCGCTGTCTCCTACTTGGTCTGCCTCTCTAGTCACAACATTGAGACAGGATAGAATTGGCCGAGCCAAGGCGTCCACTGAAGAGCTCCATTGCTCAAATGGCAAAGACACGATCACTGAGCATAAGCCACTGCATAGAATTTCTCTGTCCTCAATGGCAATTTGGTGGCAAGAATATGGCATTTTCCATGCATCTTTGTTTCAACGACAGGCAAAAATCGTAAGCATAGCCATTAAGAGGTTAGTAGTGCCATATATCCTTCTCCAAGTCAAACTTACTTTCTAAGGCCGCCCTTGCTGTAGGTGTAGAAAACTTAGCTGGCGAGCTGCACAATAACTGCTTGAATGCATTCGAAGCTTCCGACAACGGTGATACATTGGTGGACTTGAACTGGCCATGCTTGTTGTAATCGTTGATGCTTCGGTCGAAAGATGACATCACAAGATTGGAAGCTGTCTCAAAGACACTCGCAGATGGGCACGACTCGTAGAAAGAACCATACTATTCCCAATGGACATGGTCAGATATTGATTACCATACCAAGAAAATAAAGGTATATACAACTCTTACCTTGCCGATGAACAAACACATCCTTGCCATAACGAAAGGTTGTGATGTGGTGGAAAATGAATTCTTTGCCAGGGCATTGACCATCTTCTCCAGCTGTGCGCATAGCACAGTCTTGTCGGCGGCCTTTGATGCTCTGCCGGACACGACGACCATGCAATATAACGCTGCCTCGAGCTGGTATGGAAGATGTGGAGATGGGCTAGCCTGGCAGAACTCCTCAATGGCTGACCCGCACGACTCCAGGTAGAAAGTATCACAACCGCTGTAACACGCGATCAGCGCGTCTGTGAGGACCCTGTCTCGAAAGTTTGCGTAGTCGTCATAGCTCCCATCCACATCTCCAATCAAGTGGGCAGGGATGATCGCTTTCCCCTGAAGGTACGGTAAGAGCCGGGTTGAGAGTTGGGTGTTCGACGGCGCAATAACCGCTAGAGCCTCAACAGCTATGGCACAGACGTAGACCGAAGGGTGGGACGCCGCCTTGAACAGTAGGTCAAGCAGCCCGTCCGTTGACGCCTGTAACGACCCATCCTGGATGAGGTCCCTTGACTCAAGGAGGACGCTCGCGGCCGTCCTAGCCAGGCACCGGCACACGGCCGTGTCGCCATTGGCCTGACGCTCAGCGAAGCGGAACCGCTGCAGCCCTACGGCCGAGACGAGCTCAGAGAGAATCGATACCCTTGATTTCTCATTCTCTCCCATCACCTGTTGTGCTAGCTGGAGCGGGTCGGCGGCCCCAACAGGCAGTAAGTTGCTCATCACGGACTTGGTGATGGAGATGCCCATCGTAACTTTGGCCTCTCTCGCGTCATACTTGAGTAGGGTCTCGATAAGGTCAGACACGGCATCTATCATCACCTCGGCGTTGGAATAGAGTGCATCGGCTATAGCTTCCAGAATGTTTACCTGGAATAGCGTACAAGAGTAGTCAAGTGTGAGGCATGGGCGAGGGATGACGCAAGCTGTTCACTTGGACAATACATCCAACTCAGAAAAAAACCCTTTTCAACTCGGTGACTTCGCTGCCAAGCCACACGCGAAACCTTCAGGGTTCAAGTAACGTACTGCAACGTATACTTTGACATAGATAAGCAACTAATATGGCTAGCTCACAGCCAACGAGTGTAACCAAGACTCTGCAGACACAGCGGCAACCAAACCATACTGCAGCTTTGACTCTCAGGCGTGTACTTAACAATATAGTGGTCATGAGGAGCATACTCGCAAAGAAGGCAAACATCGCACGGGGACGAAGCGACGCGGCAATCGAGATAGATCAGTGCTGGAAGATCCAAAGGTTTCCTAGCAGAGACTCACAGAAGCTGGCGTATGTTTGAGCAAAAGATAGATCGCAACTTGCGCTACTCACCTTCGTGGAGGAGAAGATGTTCCTCAACTTCACAGCCCCTATCGAGTTGACCTTGCACCAAGCCTCGATGGCCTTCAATGCCATCGCTGCGGTCCTGTGATCCACGTTCCCTCCTCCATCACTCATGGCATCTTGTCTACCCTCGTCCGCCTCCCGCAGCGAATCCACGAGTATCGGACCCAAAGCCTTGCGCATCACCGATGGCACCAAAGATGAGATCATCGCGGTTGTGCCGGCGGGACGTCCCTTCCCCCCCGCCTCCGAGGCGACGTGCATCATGATCGCAGCCACAGCTAAGGGAGGTAAGGAGTCCGCGCTGGGTACTATCCAATCGGACACCAGATTCTTCACGGCCGTAGGGCCGCTGGACACAGCGTTAGCTGCCACCGCGCCGCACAGCTGTTCCATCGCTGCCGGATCCGAGAAGGCCGAACGAGGCATACCATTGTCGTGATATCTCCGATGAAACGAGTAGTCGAAGACGATAGCGGCTAATCTGCCCATGTCACGCTCCCTCAACTCCGCATCCGCCGCCAGCAGGTTCTGGGCGAGGGCGGCATCCGCCAGCAAGCTCAAGTGGCTCATGGAAGCGTTGCTCAGACATGTCGAGACCAATCGCCTATCGCTGCTAGGCGACCTCCGCGCCGCCCGTCTCGTGATAGTGGCCAGCAGCCTCACGTGTCCATCGAGGCTTCCACCCCCGCCATGAACGTGCCGTCCCTCTGACTCGTAACGCTCGACGTCATTCAGTGCGTCGTTGAGGAAATTCCACCACCCATAGGTGGTGGGACGACCGGGCGTCGTGGCGGCATCGAGAACGTATATGGAGGCTGTCTGTTCGAGGAAGGAGAGGCCGGATGGATCGCCTCGCATGGCGTGATCGAGGACGCTCAATGCTCGGGCCGACATTGTTTCGAACGTGCAACAAATACTTCGGTCTAGATTTCTACGCACGAGGGGTGCGAAAATCAATACAAAAACAAACAGGTCGGTGAGCTTGGAGAACGAATGGGTACACTAGTCGCCACCGTGAGCCGACGGACCGTGACGGTCGACTGGGCAATGTTCTGCAGAACAATCACATCCCTCGACCGAGCATTGCGCTTTCTAATAGGGCCGACGAATCATATCTGCCAATAGACCTACCACATCAATAGATCAGGGCAGCATGTGCCCGTCAGGAAATGTTCATCGGCACCACTACGGCGAGATGAGATCCGGCCGAGAGATCCGAGCAACGGATGAGATGAGACCCGATTCTTCCTCCTACTCGGATTCATGCACGGATTCACGTCATGCCTTCTCGCTGGCATCGTGCCTCCATCGTTGGTTCACAGGCAGGTTGGTTCATGCAACGTGCCGCTGTGCCAACCTTCCCTTGCTTTGCCTGCTGATGAAATGCTGTGAAGAAGGGATGTCACCAACCTCACCAACGGAGGACAACCGACCTTTGTTGATTGGTAGGTGGTGGTGTCAAGAGCAAAATGAGAGGGTTGCAATAAAAACGCGTCATCACATCACCCCGAGCCACGTCAGCCGTACTAACATAATAAATGAAGAATTAATTATTAATCTCTTTATGGTATAGTAACTAAACATGATATATTATTCATGTCCAATAGAGGGGGATACCAAACATATATAAAAAATATTCCCTTACTCCTAATACTACCACGACTGGTGCCCCGCGCCTTTCCTGAGTCCCGGATCGTGACGTCTCTGCGTACGCGATGGTATCCACCTGAAGTACACCCATCACAAAAATAGTACCATATACCCGTCACCCTTCATACCCAAAAAGGATTAGGTACATACCCATGGGCTTTTGACTAACGTAATGCAAGAGCTTGCCAGAGGCTCTCTATCTGTACTCTGTACCCCTAAGTCGCGCCGACAATAGAGTCTACCATACTTTCACGCACTTGAGGATGGGGTTATCGAAGTCTTGAGAATACGGCTGCCTTCACATGTTATCATGGCAACCTCCATCACGAAGGTGAGAATGATACATATAAACTGAGTATCCATCGTCGTTTCTGTTCACGGGGTCAGTCCTCAGATGATGGCAGAAAGTTCCTGAGGTTTCCCCAAAGTGTACACAAATGATACCCTGGTTGTTCAATTCTAACGCCATCATCAGCTGAGACTTTGTTTAGACAACTGCCTGAATAGGTACTCTGGCTAAATGTTTAGGGAGTCATAATACTCGAAGACCCTGCGTCCTCCACTTGGACTCCAGCTCATCCGAACCAACGTAGCAACCCATCACAACACGGGGAAATGTTGACGTCTCGAACGCGTACCTTCCGTGCATGCAACGCCGGTTTGCCACCAGCACACAGTCTCCCGGTCTCAATCCAATCTCGAGGCGCATCGAATCACGTCTGAGTATATCGTCCCAAGCCGCGTGCGCTTCCCTCAGATCCTCGTAAAAGGACGCGCCCCAAAACGTTTCATCTCCGGTATCACTGGGAGGATAAGGAGGGAGATCCGGGAGCCTATCCAGATCATTGTGGCGGATGGATCTCACTGGGCCCCAATCGTCGATGCCACTGGAAGCAGTCTCGATCACTGGCCCACTTGCCTCTAGGTGCCAACCTTCCTTGTCATCGATGCAGCGGTACGTCCGCGGAATGCTCGCCAGCAATTTGTAAGCTCCAGGATCTTCTACCAGGAGTTGACGGGCTGCAGCAAATCCATCGAGGTACACAGATTGTCCTGTCGGTGTCAAAGATGTGGATTGATTATCCTCCGTGGCAGGTGCGGTCGCGGGTTGGACCATGAGAAATATCTGCACCCCCGGTGGAGTGGACATGTACGTCATGTCCGTGTGCAGCGGCAGCGACGTGGATCCGTACGCGGAGTCGGCCGTGCTCGCACTGCTGCCACCTCCATCGGAATCCACATCCTCGTTATCACTATAAAATGTCGAGTGAGATGACGTCGACCACACCCCACTCCCGTACAGAGTCTGCAGAGGATGGTAGCCTATCTTGTGTGCCAGTTTGAGAATGGCAGAATCTGCGCTCTCAATTGAAGCCCTTTCGTAAACCCTCCTGGTCTCTTCGCTCATGACCTCCTCGGGGAGCGAATCGGTACGCACGGGCGTTCCAGCTACCAGCACTAACCCGTATTGATACAGCACTTTTTGTAGCCGTGCCTCCTCGTCCCCGTTGTCTCCCGCGAGGTTTTCGTATTGGAAAAGGATTGGAGATGTGTCCGGATCACGGACCAAGTCTTCCGTCCAGTTCGACCACAAGATGCGTTTCGTCGAGCCCGCTACACCAGTAGAAGCAGCCGCATCATCCAGCGACCACGGGGCGTCAAAATCGTTTGGATCTGCTCGCCATCTATCCAAGTGAGACTTCGCCCACGTTTTAGTATAACTCCACGTTCCGCCGGTGTTTTTGCCGTCATTGTCAGAGGAGTCCGACGATGCCGTAGGGGGCTTGCCGTTCACTGGATCAAACGGCACGTCCGTCCGCTGATGGGTCGAGGGATCTATCTTCGAGGGATCATGGGCTTCCAAGAATTGCTTCGGAAGGGAGAAGCTGTGTTCGCTCGAGGAGCTGCTGGAGCGACGCCGAGGTGTGGACGCGGAAGGAGCGATGCAGTTCATGGACGCGGGTGGGCGACATAGCGCCATGTCACCGACGACTGCGCCGCGATCATTGCCGCGCCCGCCGATCCGTCTGCATTGTTGGCCGAAGACAAAGTCACGCGACGCCCGTGGCCGGCCACTTTGACGGCCGGCTAGGACCCGCCCGACGGAGCGGCGAGTCGAGAGTGTCGCCATGGAGCTACAATACGGTATTTTATGAACGACATATGACATCGGCTCTCGGCTCTCTCGGCTCTCGGCTCTCGGCTCTCGGCTCTCGACTCGACAACAACGAAATCCAAAAGATCCATCGCGCGCAGAACAAAAGATTCGAGCGAACGAGCTGGCACAAAATGTGGAGTTGCAGATGATAAAAGTAATAATGTTATGTTC
>JALLBE010001856.1:0-23210 GCA_036939795.1 Thalassiosira mediterranea | reverse complement strand
GGACTACTAATTAGTCGTATCAGCACTAATTAGTACCCTCGATCCAATATCCAATAAAGGTAAATTTATCTCGAGATAAAATGTCAAAACGTTATTACTGTCACCCCCTGAGAAACGTAGTAAGCCGGCAGTTGTCTCAAAAGGGGAATGAAGGAAGTTGGGCCTGAAAATAGGAAAATTAACGTGTAAATCATATCAATAAAACATATTATATTTCATTGTTGTATTGCTGCAAATGTTACAAATTGTGAACCTCTTCTTAATTCTCATAGTGAGAACAGTGAGAAGGCATGCGAATCTCGTTGGCATCTGGTTCGGAATCATACGGATATTTGGCGGGGAACTTCCCGCGCAAATACGTAGTAAGTGGTAGGAGTATTTTAATCGCGGGAATATTTTCTTATTTATTCTCTCCGATGCATAGGACGGTTACAAGTACCTATTGTAGCCAGCCGATTTCAATACATAATTCTCGCGTTTCCGTCCCGGTATCGATCTTCGAGGCCCCATCACATCTGCGCTGCAACGCCGAATGAAGCAAAGCCGAAGCAAGCGAAGTCGCCGACCACAGTAGGAGACCAACTGCTCCTGCTGAGTAACCAACTGGCACTGGCCCATCATCGCCCCTCGGAGAGGTCGCCCCTCCCCCCACACTCACCACTTTCTTCATGTGCGAGTTCTGCTCGTTCGGTCCCTCCGGTCGACAGCACGGCGGCGATCAGACCGACCTCCGCTTCGGCGGCTTCTTCAGCGCCGACGCGATCGAGGCCGCCGTCCGACAGTCGAAGGCGAAGAACGGCGGAGGGAGGAAGGGCGACAAAGAAGGGGCGGGGACCGAGGGAGGCGATGGGGAGGACGACGATGGCACCTAGCGGCGGATACGGTGGCGGCTGCTCGGCCTTCGCGAGCGGACCGCCCTCGCTCCTCCGGCGGCGGCAGTCGTCCTCCTCCGTGGGCCCCGCCGCCGTTCTCCTCTCTTCTTCGTCCTCGTCAATGGCGGACGACTCGTTCGCTCGCGGGGTGGACGACGAATCTCGATCCCATGCGAAAGGGGGTCATCGGCGAGAGGAGCGGGTCCCGCGCCCGGACGAGCCGTACCTGTACGACATCCCCCCGGAACTGCACGCCACCTACCGGCCGGTGCCGACGTTGCTTCAGGCCGGCATCGCGCTCGCATCCGCCCTGCTCGTGGGGCGCAGGGCCGTGGCACGAGTCGTCTCTTCTCCAACTTTCTACCAAAATCTGCTTTCGAAGTTTGCAGCACCTCTTTCCGGACGCCTGCTGTCGTTCGGGGTGGTGCGTCGCGCCCTCTCCTTCCTGCTGAAAGTTGCACTGGTGACGACCGTGGCCAAGCTGGCAGTACAGGAACGATTTTACCCGCCCTCGCGCGTGACCACCGAGCAGCTGTCAGAGAGGGGGGAATTGCCCAGCTCCCTGTCGCGGTATGAGGTGATCGAGCCAATCAATTTCAAAGTGTCCGCAAACGGGGATAACAGTGCGTCGCCAGCACCTGTTCCCATCGGTGTGCACTCCATCCAGTACACGCAGTTGTCGGATAACGAGAGCAACCCCACGCGGAGGAAGTACGATGGCATATCGCTCCATCATGGCTTCGGCGCGAGCTCGCTGTCTTGGCTCCCCGTGCTTCCCAGATTGGTCGAGCGGTTGGGATCTGGCAAATCCAAATGCGTGGGCGTGGCCCATGATGTGCCAGGATTTGGTTTCACTGACAGGCCAGATGGAGACAAGCAGGGAGGCCTGGAGCAGTATAAGTCAACCAACGCCGCTGGCATTGGTCTAGCCTTGATGAAGAAGTCACTTGATCAAAATGATGAAGAGAATGACAAGGCGATCGCCATATTTGGCCACTCAATGGGGGCCAGGGCTGCCATGCTCATGGCCCTTCAGTCCGCCTCCCGTGGCCTGAAGCCGGGATTGGTGGTACTGGTGGCGCCTGCGCTCGAGGGAGTTGTCCTCCCCTCTCGATCTACGTCCAAAGCTACAACGAGCGGCAGGCAAAAACAACCCGAGGAGGACGGTCAGATCCGGAAACTGGCACGCATTGCTTGGAAGGCATGGAAGAGGCTCTTCCTCGACTATCCCTTCCGATATGCACTGCGCCGCGTGGTCTCCGGGACCGGTGACTTCTGGCGGCGGGGTCTGGCCCTGGCATGGGGTGATCCCGCCCGCCTATCGGACTCGGATGTGCTGAGATTCCGCTGGCCATCGGTTGGTGAAGGGTGGGAAAAGGGACTGATTGACTTTTCAAGGGCCAAAATAGGGGAAAGCATCGACGATGGTCGTTTGCTTAGGGAGGTGGCAGGGCTGGAAGGGACGAAGGTGGTGATTGTATATGGATCAAAAGATCCGGTGGTGAGGATTGAGGGAGCCGCTGCCAAAATGATACAGAAGGAGTATCCAACGGTCAAGGTGGTGAGACTGGAGGACCAGGGGCATGATCCTTTTGAGGAGGATGTGGACAGCTTTTTGGCTGAGTTGGAAAAGGTGCTGTAGTGATCGAATGACCCACACTCTAGTGTTTCAATATAGATGATATGTTCACTCTATGTTTGGAGACGTGTTACGTGCGCTGCATAGATATAGATGTGTCGGTTTCTATGCGAATACCAGCAAACAATTGCATTCTATTTGTTCATTATATTGTCGCATAAGATTGGAACGACTTGTTCGGCATGATTGATTCTGAGTAAGGGGCGTGAATTGTCCAAACAGACTCGAGTTCTTCATCGTCCTCGTCATCTGAAACGTCTTCCTCGGCAATGATATGGAGTGGCGTCAGGGCTAGATCTTCGTCTTCGTCCTCGATCCTACTACTCTCGTTGGAGTCTTGCTTTTGGTCTTCAGTAGAAATGGTCTTAAAGATTGAGGAACTTTGCATCTTATCCTGCCCTGAGCCTGTATCCGACTCGGTTGAGCTTATGCAAATCACTCTCGGAGGGAAATCTGAGGTGCAGAGAAGAGGGTCGAAGCACTCCAACTCGTCATACGACACCTTTGTATGACTTGGAGATCCGGGGGCGTCTTGTGAGGGCGAGTCCTCATTCGTTGCGTCTCCATTTTTCGCCAAAGTAAGGCTGAGTTGACGCAACCTTTCTTCTTCTTCAAGCAGCAACTGCTCAAGACGTTGGTTCTCCATTTCTCTCTCACCCTCCGTCTTCCGCTTTGATTGTTTCATCTCGGCATGCTCCTTACTTGGCACGCGCTTGTGCCGAGAGCATCGCTCTATCGTTTGTCTTTTCTCTGACGAGCAACTGAAGTGGGCACTTTCGTTGCAAACAGAGGAGTGACTGCCACTGCGAGCCAAATCAAAAGACGGGAACATCCTTGTTGTATCAGTCAGTATTGCAAATTCACGCATGCTATTTGGAGCATTAAATGAGCGGATTGGTCTCATTTGTGGTCAGGTTGGTCTTCGACAGTACCATACATCCTTTCAACTGTGCGAATGATGGGGGCGGAGAGCAAAGCGTGCAAAAAGTCTCTCGAGTCTTGACGTAGTTAGTGAGTATCGTGCTCTGTGCTGAGAGAGAGTATGCTGTCTTTGTGTAGGTTGTGTTCTGGTCTTGGTGGTGGTAGGTAGCTGTAGGTAGGTAGGTATTGTACGTCACTGTACCCTTGATCATGGCCTGCTTGTCGTACAATAGCCCGCCCTTGGACCGATTGACACCCTGATTGACCCGAGCTGGAAATCGTGCGTCTTCTCATCCAAAATGTCTCACGAAGTCGAAGAACTTCATATCCGCCACTGCGCTCACCATTCCAAGCTGTTCACGGCTATTCTTGTTCCTGCTCAGCAAGCACCAATGTATTATCAAATCGTCTTGAATCCTTCTGAATCTGTCCCTTGCAGCCTGTTTCGTGATCACCAACCAGCTTCTACAATACTGTATCTACGTAGGTATGAGTCTTGTCAAGGTCACCTTTGGTCTTGCTCAGCACAATGAACACCTATGAACACCTCATGCACGACCGGTGAGATGTTCGATAGAGGTTAACTCCAACGCCATCAACTGCAACCTGCAACGCGCATGCTGCAGTGCCTCTCTCTAGCTCTAGAGAGAGTGAGTGGCATGGTTACCAAACAAACCAGTGAAGTGGAATCTGAAGCGAACCAGCAGGCGGAGTAGATACAATAGCTAGAGAGTGGTCTACAATCTCAATCCTCAATCAAGAAGCAAATTAGAAGCAAGATTTGTGGCCATCCATTTTCCGGGTGTGAGGAGATGTGAGGCACTGCTTTCAGCCACCAACTTCATCTCTTGATATTCTGTAGACAAATTCTCAAATGCTGAGATACTTTGATGTGAGCCATGACTCTATTTATATAACTGCAATAATAATCTGACACCTCCAAGAGTGCCAAATCTGTACATAGGTAGGAGAGGCAGAGATAATAATATGTACCAATATACACAGATCTGCAGCCTGCCTGTCGCCAGACACCTCACCACTTGCCAAATGTTGCAACATCAAACTCCAATATTTCCCCCGCCTATGATATGACCTCATTTGTGCCGTCTCCAATTGTGCACCATCATCGCCCCATTCGCCAGAACCAGCAGGGCGATGACGCAATAGAGGAAAATTTTGTTCTTCAGCGCTCGTCGGGCCCTAACAGCCAATCCAACAGCATGGGCAGAATGATGTGAGCATGCATTCCAAAAACAAGACAAATGCTCAGAAAAGCGGATGAGATAGCAAGAAGTACGACGTAGTTTCCAGCGTCACTCACATCTCTTTCATGATCTCCCGCGCCCGCCTCGTATTCTCCATCGCCTCCTCCACCAACCCCCCCGACCTCTGCAATTGTTCCCGTTGCGCCCCCATCGTCTCCAACGTCGCCGCGCCGATCTGTTCCGTCTCCGCGCACAAAGCCTGCGTCTCGCGCAACAGGTGCTCCGAGTCGAGCATCCGCTGCTCCGTCGCGGTCAGGGGGGCCGTGAGCGATCCCTCCCCGTTCTCGAGGTCGTCGTCCCCGCCCCCAATGGAGGGGGGGGCGTACGCCCTGCGATTTCCGAAGAGATAGCTCTGATCGCTCGTCTGTCCCCCGCCTGCATTGTTCGAGCCGTTGTTGCCGTTGTTATGATTCCTCTTGAAAAATCCCGACCCGCCCATTCCCATCCCTCCCCCGCCGGACTTCCTCCCCCGAACCTCCCGTTCCAGCGGACCTATATCCCGTTCGATCCGCCTGCTCGCCTCCTGCGCCTTGAAGGGATCTCCCTCCACCTCGGCCAATCCGCGCATGGCGTGGACGCACCGTTTCGCCTCCTCGAGGGAGGCTTCGCATCGCGACAATAAGGATGCGTCCCCGGAGGCGGGGCGGGCGAGGAAGGATCGCACCTCGGAGAGGTGCGATTCGTAATCCTGAAATGCAGCAGCGCAGCGGCGTCATTATTGTTTGTTCGGTGCGGCGAAGCGTGGGCGAGATGAGAGGGTGAAGCAGAAGTCAGAATCGGTCACATGAACATACTTCGCAAAAAAACAACGACGGGGGAAAACTCCGAGCCCGGGCGCCGCGCGAGCGCCATATCGAACCGGCCGCGGCCGACGAAGGAGGAAGGGACTTACCCGCTCGAAATCGGAATAGGACTGCGATGAATCCATGGTGTTGGTCCGATATGGAGATGTTCGATCGCCTCGGTGCCGCCGTGCGTTGTCGTGCTTGCTGTTCTTTTTCGTGTGTGATCGAATGAGGTCAAAGGTTGATTGAACATCTTCGATCTGGCTGAAGATTTGTTCTTTTTGGGCGCGCTTTTACCGGGCAATTAACATCTTCTACTTCCATATCAAGTAAAATTCTAACGGGCTCGCCCGCCTTTCAGTTGGGCTCATGGTCTTGGGTTGATTGACTTCGTCTTCGTTCCGAAGAGAACGAAGAAGTTGTTTGTTGTTTTGTTGACACAAATCGACAGACGCGACGACGACGATACGATAGCGGATAGCGGCGACTCGACTCGGCGACGGCAGCGCGACCAGCGACCACGCTCATATCAGCAGCAGCAGCAACGACGACGACGACGACGGTGGCGAGAGCGGCTCCAACACCCTCCAATTCGAAAGAGTTCAGACAGCTGGCGGCCGGCGCGCGCGTGGTGCATAAAATATCAACAACATGGCCGAGGACGGACACGGTTGGATCGAATCGATCGATCCCACCACCGGTAGGACCTTTTACGCCAACAGGTACACGCGGACGACTCAGTGGGATCCTCCCCCTGGATGGAACAAGGTGGGCGGCGGGGGAAGCGGCGGGAGCGGTCATGGCGGCGGCGGTAGCGGGCGCGGGGGTCATGGCGGACGCGGCGGCCATGGAGGGGAGTCGGCCATCGATCGCGCCCGTCGCGAGGTGATGGACCAACAACAACAGCAGCAGCAACAGCAACAATCGCAGCAGCAGCATCGGGGGAGGGTGGGGATCGACGAAGACGCCCTCCCGGACGGATGGGAGGAGATGACCGACCCCTCCACCGGTCGCAAGTTCTACGTCGATCACGCCACCCAGAAGACCACCTGGGATAGACCCACCCGGGGAGGCCATCATGCCGCTTCCTCCGCGACCGGGTCGAATGTGGGTGCCAGCGGTGGCAGTGGCAGAGGTGGGGATGACGGCGGATTCGGAGCGATGATGACGCTGAACCAACACGGGAGTCACTCCCGCTGGGACGACGATCCGCGCTCGGGAAGCCGCAGCTCCAATGGACGCCATCACAAACATGGCAGCAATCACCACAACAAACACAACCATCACGGCTACGAACGATCCAACTCCTACGGCCTCGATCCCAAGTCCTCCTCCCTCCCCGGCCCGCCCCCGCTGGACTTCGCGGTGGTCAGCGTCCCCGACGCCATGAGGACGACCTGTCCTGGATGCTCGGCGTCGTTCACCTACACGAGGAGGAGACATCACTGCAGGCTCTGCGGGGTGAGTGCCCATCATATCATTTGTTGTTGCGGCGTTCTCGACGTATGAAGCTGCTGTTGTTTTCGTGCATGCTGAGTTTTTGTGCTCTCGGATATATCATTTCGTGCATTCCCTCTCGCATCCCATATTATATGAATGCCCCCATATCTCACGAACATTGTCGCCTCTGCCATATTGTCGATGTCCAAATACATATATCCTCGGATATTCGATCATAAACCGCACACATACAGGACGTGTTCTGCGACGCGTGCTCCTCCTCCCGGACGGTATTGCCGCTCGACGGACCCGAGTTCGACACCGCCGTGCGCGTCTGCGATTGGTGCATGAAAGATGTAAAGAAGGGAAACTACTTCAGCCTTCGCAGGTACCTCACCCCCCTCCAATTGTACGATCCGCACGCCCGATTTAGCGCAAAGGTGTCGGATGGTGCGGGTAGCGGAGAGGCTACGAAGGAGATCACGGCGAATACGGTGGCCGCATCGCTGTCGAGCCTCAGCGCCGATATTGATGCCATGGTGGCAGACCCCGCCACCTTTCGGGACAAGATCACGATACCTGTCCCGGTCCTGGTGGAGGCCGTGGGAAGACACTTGGGGGAGCGGACCACGGCCGAATACGCCGTTAGGGTGTTGGCCAGATTGTTGATGCTGGGGAGCATCGCGGGGGACGACTCGTTCGCCATGGCCGTCATGGGGTACGACGTCGATGACAACTCGGCAGGAGGAGGGGGTGGCGGGGGGCCGGATGCCGACGATGCCGTCGTGGTCTCCAAGCCCAACGCCTCCAGCGATATGGGGGGATTGATCGTCGAGGCGGTATTGGAGATACTCGAGTGGAACGGCAGCGATCCACGCACCCTCGCCGCGCAGGAGTCCGCGATGGGGGTGGTGTATCACGTCACCGAGCCCAATTTCGTGGCGGCGGCCATATCCGCAAGGGACGTCGGCAAGCGGGGCGGAGATGATGGAGGCGACGAGGCAAATGATGGTCCGATCGACGTCGACGCCGTGGGAATCGCCGCGCACGATGCGGTGAGGGTGGACGTCCACCGGGCCTTCCGCTCGGTCCTCGATCACGCCACCTCCTCCGCCGCCCCCTCCCTCCAGCGCCGGGCCGTGGCGACGCTGCGACATCTCATCGCCGAGGACCGAAGGCGATCGTGCGTCTACTCGTCGGGAGCGTCTCCCTATCAGAGCTTCATGTCCCAACTCGTGAGCACGGGGGGAGTGATGATATTGTGCTCGCTCCTGGGATCCGACGACGCCGAGACGCGCGCCCACGCCACCGGCACCTTGGAGGCGGTGGTCAGGTCCACCCGCGAGATCGGCCTCGCCCTCGGTTCCGGATCCGATAACGCGCGACGGTTCTCGAGGGAGGGGAGGGGGACCGAGGAGGATTCGCGGATAGTCGACGGCATCGTGAATTCGGGCGGGTGCGGGAGCGCGCTGGCGCACCTATTGATATCGGCCGACGAAAACGTGGCCATGATGGGATGCTCTTTCGCGTCGAGCCTGATAAGTCCGCTGCTCACGGATCCACGGGGGAGCGGCAAGGCTTTGCAGCAGAGGGTTGCGTCCTCCTCTTCCGGCATGGGGCCCGTTGGTGGAGGCGACGATGGGCTTCGGTCGTACAGGGAGGCGGCGCTGGCACTGGTGGTGGGCGAGGGATCAGGATCAGGCGGCGGGGAGGTCTCGTGCCTGCCGTCGCTGATACAGATTTTGAGGAGCGGCGCGGATGCAGTTTCGGGTTGGGGTGGCGCTCCATCCCGGTCGATCAAGCTGCAGGTCGTCGCGGGGGAGTGCGTGGCCGCTGTCGCCCTCGCCGTGGGGCACATCCTCGGAGCCGGAGTGGACCAGCACGGGTCGCTGTACGTGAGGGCGAAGAGGGCGCTGGAGATATTCGAGCGGGAACACACAGTAGACGTGGCATACAAGCTCGTCACGTCTGCATCCTCCAGATCGTTCGATCCCTCCCGAAACACCCCCCAGGCGCGTTTACGAGAGGCAGCTGGGCTGACTCTCCTGGCCTTGTCCTCGTGCTCTCGGCCCTCCGCCTCCTACCTCGTTTCCAGTGGGGCGGTTAAAGAGCTCCTTGGCATCGCGGCCGAGTCGCTCGATGCCCCCTCCGCCCTCAGGGGGGAATGGGCGAGCAGGGGTCTTTGCCACCTGGAGACCACCGCCATGCTCTTGCTGCAGGCATGGATGGACGATGACAATGACAAAGACGACGGAAACGTATCATCATCCATCGCATCGTCGTCGCGCGGCCGTCTCGACATGTTATTGGAGGCCCTCGACGCCGGCGCGATCGGCCTCGCGGCCAAGCTCGTAACAGCCAAGGTCCACATCAAGTACCACGACAGGGCGTACTCGCAGATGCGCCTCAAGATGGCCGTGTGCTACATTCTCGCGGCCATGTTCGGGATAGCCGGCGGCGGCGACGATGATGACTCCAACAACGTGGGAGCCTCCCGCCTGTACTCGGCCGTGGACGCCGACGCTGCGGCCGCCTTGGCCTACAGCGACTCGAATAACGGCGAGAGGACCGATTTGGTGGCGAGCACGGTGTATTTGCTGGAGGCGACGCTCCCGTACGCGCATAGATATGCCATCGAGGAGACGACCGAGCCGTTGCCCATGATGGACCTCACCGAGGCGTGCCTCCTCGCAGCAGGGAGCATGTGCGGTTCCTCGGGGGGGAATCGCACGGGCGGGGTGAGTGTTTTGAACATGTGTCGAGTGCCTTTTTTATCCCTCGTGGTGAAGAAATATCTTGTCTCATAAAACCAACCTCGACTGCCTGCATTTGATCTCAGCTTGATTTTGACGAAACTCAACTACGAGGCAAGTACTCCCTCCAGAGGCAGGACGCCAGCTCCATGGCGTGCAGGGCCTTGATCGCCAGCGGTAAAGATCGCGGCTCTGGCGCGCTTCTGCCCACGGTCCTCATCGGCGCCCTGGGGGAGTCGCTCGTCACGCCGTGCCTGAGGCTCGCGCTCGCCATCGCCCGAAACGGCGACGAGGAGGTGCGGGGGGACCTGGCGCGGAGCGGAATGCTCGTCCCGGTTTGCGACATACTGCAGCAGGCCCTTCAATCCGGAGACGATTATACGGTATCCACAGGGATGGCCATCGTGCGGTACTGCGGGCCATGCGCGACCAACGTCACGACGGGCGGGGCGAGCGTCGGCTCGCTCCAGCGATCGATCCGATCAATGTCGTCCGTGCTGACGATGCCGACATATGGAGGGGACAGCATGTCGCTCAAAGTCCAGTGCATCATGGCGTTGGAGGCGTTGAGCTCCAACGATTCCCTGCACGGGGCCATGATATCGGACGCGTTCCCGAGCCTGTCCGACTTCCTGATCCAGCTTGATGAAATGCCTAATGATTCTGCAGAGGAGGCCGACAGGATGGTGTGTTCCGTGCTAAAGACGATACAGCGCCTCATATCCCTCCCCTCCTCGACGTCGTCGGCAGCGGCCAAGGGCATGATCTCCTCGCTGGTCAATATATTGAAGGGAGGAGGTGGTCACGAATCCTCCAACGGCAGGAAGCAGGAGGTGTCGTTGGAGCTCCTGCACGCCATCGCCATGGACAAGAACAACGGGGCGACGGTCGCCGGCATGGGCGGATTCCTCTCGAGCGGCGTGCTGCGAGTAATGGCGTCGCTGCTATGCGAAGCTGGATCCTCTGCGAAGATGACACGACTCGCGCTCGACATCGTCGAGTGGATCGTATTGGACGTCGAGTCGACGAGGACCGCACACGCGAACTCCCAGCTGAGCTACGAAATGATGCGGCAGTTTGTCGATGACATGGCCGATCAGGGGCGATTCTTGAGGGCGCTCGTAGCGACCATGATCGCGACGAAGGGCGGCGCGGACGATGGGCAATCCGCCGTGCACTTGTACGGAACGCCTCTGTCGCTGTCGGGAGAAAGTGGGGGGAGAGGCTCTCATCATGCTGCCGAGTACCTAGTCATTAATACCCTGTTTCGCATATCAGCGCTCCTCTGCGCCGGTGACAGCGGCGCTGGCAGGGATCATTTTCTGCACGCTCTCATGCTCAAGGGCGTCCGTGGCGCCGACGGGGCCGTCGCGTATGCCTGCTTGGTCTTCCTAGATATCTTGATGGATGAGGCGAACGGCATCTGCGTGCCCCCCGACCCCGCTTCCAGGAATGTCTTCTTGGACGTCAGTCTCCCAATCGTGAGGAACATCTTGCTGGAGGGGTTGAATTCCAGCTTGGACGAATGCATGAACAGCAACGACGATTCTGCCAGCGAGTATGCGGAGGGGTTGATTCGCGAGTTCCGGATACCGCAGCTGTGCCTACGTTTCTGCCGTCAAACGAAGGCGAACGCGGAGGCGGCGTTCGAATTGTACGAGAACGTCGTGCTCCCCCTCCCGGACGAAACGATTGGCGACCTGGTCCTCGCCGACGAATCCACTCTGGTCGCCCTCTTCAGCTTGGTGACCGGGCAAAATAATGTTGTCCCGGATTTCGAACGTTCCAAGGGAATCTTCGCCCTGACACTGGGCAATTTGGCCAAGGCCGGCCTCCTCGCCTCAGCAGTCGAACGCTTTGGCGTGAGGAACAGCGCGATCGCGGCCCTGTCTGCGGCGATGCAAGGGGGGTCCAGATCCGATGATGACATCATCGACGAAAACGAGGACAGCTTGCCCCGCATCTGTGTGGAAAGCTTGGCCGCCATCCTGTACGATGACAAGAGGGACAAGGTGGACATAACCCCGTTGGAGGCCCGGACGATGAGCAATGCCATCGGAAAGATCCTCTCGTCCACGGTGCTGAACAGATTTTTCACCCAGGCCTCCTTGGAGACGGCGTACGACGATTCCGTGGATCACAGCTCAGAACGAGCCGCGATATCGCAATCCGCCGAGGCGCGGCTTCTGTGTTCCATAGCATCCTGTCCCGAAACCCTAGATGTGCTGAAAAGGGTCGGGGGGCTGGAGGCAGTGGGCATCATCGCGCACGAGGGAGAGCTCGCCGCGATCCATGCAATTCAAAAGGCGTGCGAGCTGAGTCCAAAATCCGTCGTCGACGTCGACGCGCACCTGAGCATCATGGATGCTTTCATCCACATCGAAAGCAAGCTTTCGAACGATACCCTTGACAGCGTCAAACTTGTCGAGGTTGCAGTCAAATGTCTTCAAATTGTAACTAACCTGAGTCAGAATGGCAGCACCAGGCATGCTGTGACCTCTGCAGAACAGAGCCTTGGATGCTTGGAAGCTGCCATGTGCATTGTTTCAGCGAGATCAGAGCCTAGACAAAAACGGCAGGGACAGGACATGAACGATGTCCCCATCCATGCTGGCAATGCTGGCAACACTAAAACCTCTGGCGACTATATCGAAAGTGCTCACAACGATACACTGGAAGCAAAAGGAGTTGATGATCTATCTTTGAAGCTCGGAGATTTGGTCCTCGTCGAGCAAAACAATCCTTCCAAGAACAAGCAAGAGAACAAAACGGAGCTAGAAGGAGTAGTTGCCCATCTAGGCACCGTCCAGTTTGCACCAGGAGACGACTGGGTGGGCATTCGCTTAACCGAATCCAGCGCTGGCCTTGGAAAGAACGATGGGACAGTCAAGGGTGTCAAATACTTCGACGCTGGCGGTGAGGGTGAAAAGAGTGGCATGTTCGTCAAGAAGATAAACGTGAAGAAGAAGGGAAACGACGACCCAGACGTGGCCGAGAATCAGTTCGAAGAAAAGAAGTGCGAAGAGAAGATGGATGTTCCAGCAACTGTGCAAACTGAAGAGATGTCTTCTGCCGATGCCGTTCAAATGAAAAAGTGGCGCCGATTGTTGATCGAAGGCGATACCACTCTGGAAAGGTCTGCATTGCTTCTGCTGCAATCATTTTCGTCAAGCAAGCCGCACAGGGACTTGATGATGAAGTCGGACGTGTTGATGAACAGCATGGCAGACGTGATTCAGCGACAAACGCCCTCTTCAGTTGCCAGTAGCATCCAGTGCGAATCGTTGGATCTCCTCAGTTCTTTCACACTTCATCTGCGCGAGGCCGATGTCGAGCTGACGCAGATGTTCATCTTGGTGGTCGAGTCTCAGACGAAGGCGATCCAAGCCACGAGGGATAAAAAGGAGTTGTTGGCCTCGAAAAAGCTTCTCCATTCGGCGCTCTTGGGGCTGGAGAACTTGTTCTGTCCATTTATGAACGCCAATGAAAAACTGAAGACCTTGGGGATCGCGTCAGACCTTTTCGTCTTCCTTGCCGATTCTTTGTACAAAGGCTCGAAGGCTCGCAGATCGGCAGTGATGAAGGAAGATGGAATGCTTTTTCATCAGCTGACTTCCATTTTCGTGCTTTCGATGGGTTCACAGGAATTGAGTGACTCCATTCTTTCCCCCAGATTAGTTTCCTCTCTGATACGATTCATCATGATGGCTTCTGGTCTGTCTTCCTTCGTTTGTCATATTCCCATTACCGGCTCCGAGGGAGAGGACCATTGGAACGCTTCTTTATCCAACTGCCTCATTTATTTGTCCATCAGCATTAGCGAATTATCACAGAACCATTTGGGAATTAGCTATGCAGAGGCAATCGTTGCTGTGGGGCCTAGCCCAGGGTCCTTTCAGTCCTGTCTCGGGCATGTTGTAGCAGGGAAAGTGGGCGCATCGTCAATATCGGCCAGGAAAATCCTGGTCAAGCTTGATAGTTTGAGTGTTAGCTAATTGATTACGTTGATTTTGAACAAGATTGCTTTTCACGAGTATGTGTTTCTACTGCATTCAAACATATCCAGTCCAACACAGGCACTAGATGAGTTACTCACGTACAAGACAATGGACTCAAAACTCGGATTGTGATCTGCTCGAGCATGTGCGTTACAGAATCATACAATCAATGTCTTCTTATCTAATTGCACACTTGCAGCTCACTCGAAACTATCCGCCATGGACTCAATCTCATAGAGTAGAATTCACATTAAGACATGCATAACTGCTGATTGCCATATCTTAGCCATTTTTTGGAACTACACCTGCAGATTGATTATGAAGGCACCCTCTCATCATGCCATATGTGCGTTCAATTTCGGATTTTGAAAAATTTTGAGTTGCGGCCGAGATATGGCCGAAAAACGAAATCGGCCTGACGGCCTGGACCATCCTGTTGGTGTAAATTAAGACACATTCACGTTTACGGCCATATCTCGGCCCCTAGTGCTCCGTTTTGCATGGTATAAAGACTGGTTCTGGACTCTACATGCTCTGGGCTACAAGCCAATGCATCATACTTGGCCATAAGTCATTCTGAAGTTGCATTAAGGTTGGTTGAAAATTTTGCATCTTCATCAATCGTTGGCGCGGAAATTCGTGCCGGGCCCTCCATCCAGCCGTAAAGCTAAAGCTGCCACAATCACTGATTACAGGTGCTGACAAGATTATTTGTATAATCAAAAGTAGTATTAATCATATGCATTCAATTTCAACATGTAGACTATCCCCATTGCACACTCTCAAGTTGACACCATCGGAAAGAATGCCGGCCGCTTTCTCCCGCATGTGGCTGATGAATTTGAAATCTCTTCTTTTGTCTCAGGTTTCAAAGCATCAAATAATCCATGTTTCCTTTTAAGGCACACTTCTACTCTACATGCTCTAGGCTATAAGCCAATTCATCATACTTGGCCATAAGTCATTCTGAAGTTGCATTATGGTTGGTTGAAAATTTTGCATCTTCACAAACCCAAAACAGCAACCCGGAAACCCCCGTCTGAGCATTTCTGTTGTCATGGACCCTCTAAGTCTAAGACCACAATAATAGAAACCTTTAGAATTTTACTAGAGTTAGATCCAGTATTCATAAGTTGCATATAATGCATTCCAATACCACTCTGACTGTGGGTATTACACTATACTTGCTTGGGTCTGCATCTACCATCTACACCTCCGTTAAATCTCAAACAACAGGTCAGAAAGTGATGCCACGCAGCAAAATACACAAACTAAGAACACACAAAGCCCCACTTTCAACTCTATTTCAATTCTTCATGCAATTTACACTGCACTGTGGTGAACTCTCATTCTCATTCAACTCAATGATATTGCTGATACCAACAACCAAACCATTATAGCACTGACCCCGCCCCCCAGTCATATGCTGCTTCCACATCCACATCTCCACCACAAAGCAATGTAGAACTACATCATATACCATTCAGGCTGTGGTTGGAATAATTAGAATTGAGATAATCAGAGCAGTTCTAGTCAAATGGCAACACCCCTTTGCCTCAGGAACCAGGTGTTGTGTTGGCACTGGCCTCTGCCTCTGCCTCCGTGTCGCGGGCCTCGTCTTGGCAGCCATAGCCACACCCTCTTCCTAAACATTCCCAGTACCAGTACAGTAGAGGAAATCATGTTGCTCTGGGGTAGGGGCACACATGTGATTGACTTGGCGGAGGAAACCAGGGGACTACTGTTGATAGTCTCTAGTCACTAGCATTTTACATGCTTTGCTTTACTCCACTTTGCACGTGCTTTTGTGCGCGCGATCGATTCAAGCAGTATGGAAAGATCGCGTGCGATAAAAAATATGTTTCGCACAAACATAATAAATAATTTTTACGCGCGACGAATGTTTTGTACGATATGTTTTGGGAAAGATAAATAATTACATACGCCTAGTTTTTTCGTCCGCGCGTTCGCGCCGAATCGCTACTTTGGGAATAGTACATGGTTGTACGTGTGGTTACCGCCATATTTTTTCGATCGCGAGTCTTAAATTACACTATGTCTTATTTTACACTTTACTCTAGTAGATAGCCAACCTGATCGAACTATGGTACAGGGCTGGGGCGGGAGATCCATTCATGGGGGATAAATGAGGTGTGGCGCAAGGCAGATCAACAATGGAGAGTAGAACTAGATACAGACTGAAACCTCCCATTTGTGGCACTCAATTGGGTCGCAAGGCACGATATCATAGAACCAATTATCTTCCTCCATTAGGGTCTGTATGCACATGGTAGTTGAACTAGCAAGACTGTATCTCCACACAATGATTAATCATGGTTGGATAAGAATATATCTTAATGTGTCCTTCACTTTGTCCAACTCCACCCCACGAATGTCAGGGATCCCATCCCTCAGCTCTATGGATGCATCCAAAACAGTGTAACTTTTGTAGGTGCGTAGATGGTGGTGAGTGAGCACAATGGTTACAGTTTCCCCAGGTGGCATGCGGCAACCCTCCAACAAGCTTCAAGGTTCGGGAGTGGCATAATTGTCAACGCGTGCTTGAATTTCCTCTCAACAAGTATCTCTAATGTCAAAAGGGGTCGCTTCTGTGTCCAACACCTCTTGTGTGCAACTTCTGACACCACTGCCATACACATGAGGCTCTGGGATCTAGATACAGATTTCGTTTCCTCCATTGACATAAAACCATTCTTTCTAAGCTATTGCTACTACGTTAGTGGTACGAACTACGAAATATGGAAAAGTTCTACCCAATAATCCTACCCTCAGTACCATAGACCTCCAATTTGTGACACTCCCTTGAGTCGCAAGGCAGACACTCATCATACAACCAATTGTCTATGTTCTGAATGGGGTAGTTGAATTGGTCGCAAGCCGTTAGCTCTGCCATTTCATCACCATCAGGAGAAGGAGACTGAAAACGATCCTTCATTATTTCCAATTCCGTCCCACAAGTGCTATGACTCCCATCCCCAAGCTCGATGGGTGCATCCAACACATCTTGAGTGCAACTTTTGCAGCCGCACTTTTCGTGAATGAAGTTACTTTCTTCTGGAAACGATGCTGGGTTGCAAGGAGAACATCCTGTATAACCCCTGTTCAAGGCAGAATGATAACAAGCTTCCAGTTCAGGGGTCGCATGATCGGTAATGCGAGATAGGATTCGATCGCGACAAGTGTAACTTGTTCCTTTTGTGATCCTGACTGTATCTAACACCTCTTCTGTGCAGCTACTTACACCACAGAAGTGATCATTAGGTTCTGCCTCAGTTGATGTAGTTGAAGTAGTCGTTGACACGATGCATTCTGACGCACAGAATGGTCCATGGACATCCTCACTTGGAGTCTCATCAATAGTACAACCCGAACGGACGAAGATATCCCTAGCAGCTGCGTAGTTGAAGCGATCCCCCCACATGCAGAGATCTTGATTGAAAGAGCTCGCCCCGTAGAACATCCTGACCATGCGCGTGATGCCAGAGGGGAAGTTCCACTTGGAGATGTCCTGGTTGAACGCCCTGGCGTTGTTGAACATGCCATTCATCCTTTCAACCTTGGTCACGTCCCATGAGGTGATGTCACCATTGAATGCCCTTGCGTACTTAAACATTTCCGACATTGAAGTCGAGGAAGAAGTATCCCAACTTGACAAATCTTCGTTGAAAGTGCTCATGGACTGAAAGAGAGCAGACATGTCCTCTACTTCTCCGGTACACCACGTGTTCATAGGCTAACCGTAGGTCTGTCCTGCAGCACAGTCAGGGTTGTTGGTGCAATCTTCCTCGTCATAGACGCCGATTGCAGCGCGCAGATCAGAGTTGTTTTGGAAGACATGTACACAAGCGGAAGCTTGGACCTGGACGTTCTGCTCGCTGAGATGATCAACGAGCGAAGCTTGCAGACCTTGGCTTGAATGGGGGAGGCTGGGGTCCCCAGGCCCTGGCACAGCTTGGTCGTCATCGGTGATGGAGATCTTGCTCATCTTGTCTCCTACATTCACACTCCGAAGTCCTGATGGGTTCTTCTGAGGGGTCTCGTCAGCGGCGGGGGACTCGCTGGCGTTCTTCTCAGATGAAGGATCCATGGTCGACTTGTGAAGGTGAAGGAGCTTCTTTGCCATATTCTTCGCGTCTTCGAAATTGACGATGAAGCGAGCGGAGCCATCGCCGCCAGGGTCAGCCACGGTGCCTTTATGAGCCACATCGCGATACGCGCTATCGCCACGGTTCATGGCTCCAGCTTGATGTGCGCCACAAATGATTGCGAGTGCGAGTGCTGCGTTGAAGTACTTCATTTTGAACGATGGAAGTGGTAGGTTGGAGGCAGGTTATTGATGTCGGTCGCTTTGTGAAGGAACTCCAACGATCCATGACGACGCGTTAGCCCTCCTTGTTGGCGCTGACGCTCGTCGCCGCCATAGCCCACCGCCCTTGCCCCGTCCACATCATACGCATGCTCCAACCAGCCCCGTTGATCATTCGAGAAATAGTCAGTAACGAAAGTTATGAATGCGCCATTTCTCTGGAGCTAGCTCTAGGTAGGTACTGTTCTAGCCACCTCTCTAGCTACATATGTAGTGATGGGCGAGGTCTGGCCGGCCAGGTTGTCTCTCTCTCTTTGCGTGTTTGCAGGTGTTTGCATGCGCGTGGGTTGTTCTTCAGGACGATCAGATGAGACTTTCTTGACACCCACTCGGCGAGCAGCTCCAAGCAGGTCCCATACTCCTCGCCAGGATCTGACGGCGTCACGTCTTCACATGCTGAATATGAGAGATTATGATGTTGGAACCATAGAACCTATGGTCCTATATCATATCCCGCACTGCAACTCACTGCACTACTGCATTCCGATACCTAGTGCTTCGGTTGCTTGCATGAGCGCGCATTGACTCTCTGTCTCGTTGTTGCGATCTATCTGCAATGCCACCCGCCTGCGCAACCCATAGATTGTCTATGGCGCACCCACTCGCCGTATGTAGAAGCCAAAGAAAAAAATGAAGACTTATTATGATGCGCACTATCAGAGAGTGCCAAAGATAATTGCATTAAATGCCAACAGCTTCGATCAACCCTTCAACTGTGTCCCCATGGATATTGACTCAGAATGCGCCAAGTCAAACTCGGATGCAGTCCTCGCAATCTTCATGTCCCAAGGATCCGAGAACAGCATTCTCGAAATCTCCTTCTTCGAAACCTCCACCAATCTCGGCGTGCAGTCGTTCAGCCCGTACCCCACCACCGTCCTCGATTCGTCCCCGACCTTCTCCACGAATGACGACACAAAGTGTATCTGCGGACATCCGAACGTCTCGTTCCCCTGCGAGAGCTTTCTGTTGATCGTGAGGACGCTGTGGGGGTTGTGCATCCCCCCCTCGTCGCCGTCCTCGCCCGCGAATCCCAGGCAGAAGTACCCCGACCTCGCTCTCAAATTGAACGGCGGCCGGGGCTCGAACGCGTAGAAGAATGAAACGTAGTGCGTGTGCGGCACGTAAGCCTTCTCGCTGTCGGGTATCGCCTTGTCGGAGTACCATCGCTTCCACGTCACGCTGGTGTGGGCCACGCCGACGAGGAGGTAGTCGTTCTCCTCCCCCCACGAATCGCGGGTGAGGTATATGTGGTCGCCCTGGGCGAGGACCTCATCGCGGGAGAGGGACACGCAGCACGCGCCGCCATGACCGGCCCTGCGGAACGCCTGGTTGCGGCCGGGGAACCAGTGCTCGTCGACGGTGAAGAAGCTCGCCTCCGGCTCGATACGGCTGTCCGTCAGGTTTCCATTATTCTTCACCTTGCGCATCATGATCTTGTCCACTGCGTAGTTTCGTCGAATCCTTTTCTTCACAATATGTCTTGGAAGCATCTCTATGTCGTCGAGGTAGATCTGCTGGACCTGGTGAATGGGGTTGATCTCCACCTCGGCATACACAGAGTCCGGAGCGCTGGGATCCGTCGCATTAGGCACGGAGAACAGAGCGTAGTTCTTTCCCCTCTCCCCGCCACTCCAGATCGTGTTGAACTGGTGCAATAGGGTGACCTGCATCCTTTCGTCGCCGTAAACGTTGTTGAGTATGATTTCCTCCGCCGCGGGCTTTCGGGAGTGCCTCTTCATGCGTAAGTCGATCTTCGTCACCACGGTGACGTCCGCATTGGCATGAAGGTAAATGGCATCGTTCAGCGTGAACAGCCTGTAGTCCATGAACGTCGGCTCCCCAAAGTAAGTCGTGCCGTACCCGTCCCTCTGCAATTCCAGCTGGCTGGCGATGTCCACCACCACGTCGTACCCCGGGAGCATCTCGTACTCCTCGTCCAACAGCGCGAGGCCCAGGAGGTTCGTCGCCGACATCATCGTGTGGTCCCAGACCTTCTGATCGAGGTTCTGCATCTGATCGCGGCGGAAGCAGTTGTTCGCCGGGGTCACCCTCAGGGCCACCGCGTACGCCGCGTACTTGGGCAGGTACTTCTTCATGCTGGGGGGTATGGGCGCCAGTCCGGGGTTGTACTCTATCATTATCGGCACGTGCATCGTCTGGTTGTCGCGTTCGAACTCCTCGTACTTCTCCGTGAGGAATGCCTCGATGTCCGCAAATCGGGCCAGCGGGATTCTGAGCGTCTTGGGTATCGACGGTAGGACCAAAGTTGTGGGCGATTCGATGGCCGGCGCGGCCTGGTCGAACCTCCAGTACTTGGTGCGAAATCCCTTCTCCATGCCCTCGGCGTCGATGTCGAGCCCCGCCACGTCTATCGCCATCTCGTCGAAGTATCCCCGCCAACAGTTCTCGGGGTGGCACTTTCCGCAGTGGTCGGGATGCTCCGCCGCCACCGCCCTCGCCGCCTCAAGGAAGTTCTTGTACTTGCCGCTCTTCACCCACCGGACCATGAAATCCCAGCACGGCACGCCCCAGCGATACATCTTGGAGGTTTGGTTGGTCAAGGCCCGGACGCATCCGCCGCAGAGGGGGGAGAGTATGAACGGCGGCGGGCGGCAGTGCGCCAAGTTTCTCTTCTTCGCCTCGATCCTCGACAATTTATTTGCCTGCATCTCGTACTCCACCCTCTCGTCGCATGTGAACTCGGTGTCCTTCCACTGGCACTTGCCGCAGTAGTCGGAGACGTGAACCTCGTGTGGCCTCTGGCAGTACAGCAGATTCTTCCGTTTGGCCTCAATCAAGTCAGGTTGTTTGTTGTGCTCCACCTCCCACTTGACGCGATCGTCGCACGAGATGAGGGTGTCCTTCCACATGCACTCGCCGCAGAAGTGGACGAGTTCGGGATTCTTCTCCCTCCACGGCTCGACCTCCTTCTCTTCGTTTTCGCTTTGCTCCTGCTCAGCGGGTTGCTTCCCGAGCTTGGAATGACCCTCCATCACGCCCACCATCGCCCCCCCTCCCCACTCGGCCGGCCGATTGTCGCTAGCCACTCGAGCCCCCTCTTCGCCCGCGCCCGCCCTTCTTGTCATGCTCGTCACGCTCTTCCCCAGCAGGTGCGCCGCCCCGCTGTCCTTCCCGTTGCCGTCCTCGAAGGTCGTCATTACGAGGTACATGAACACCAAATACGCGGCCAGCAGGATGGAGCCGACGCACACCGGCCTGATGATGGCCCTGCGGGCCTTGCGCGGGGGCGAAGTCGGCCCCCGCCCGCTCATGTTGACGAGTGGGGATGACGTGACTGTATGAATCTCTCTTCTGGCAATTGACTCGAGCCCAGAGATATCACTGATGTCCGTCGATTTCGGCCGAAGCCACGAGCCTCCCCCGAGCGCCCCCGGACGCTAAAGTGTTGGCAACGAACCAACGAGGGCGGCCAACCTATTTCTGGAGGGCGCACGCGACGACGATAGAACCTCGGCACTGGTAGCGAGCTGGGAGGGCTTCTCTATTTCGGCCTCGCGCAACGCGTATCTCGCACCACTCGCACAGGCGTCACAGCGGCGAGCCTATGCGTCGGGAGCGCTGGTTTCGAGACCTCTCTTCCCGCTCCGTCGCGACCCGCCCGTGCTGTCGGTTTGCCGCCGCGCAATTCGTCGTCGTCGGGCGCCGGGTCGGCATGGCCGTGGCCATCCAACCTGTTCGTGATCCAACAGTTCCGAAAATTCCGCGTGCAACGTCTGCTATCTTTGCCAAAATAGGGGTAATTAAATAATACAGTTTGCATTTAAAAAATCATTAGTAAAGTCGTAAATGTAAGTAGCAATTAGTTAAGCCAGAATAAGGTCAGAACTATCACATCATTGTTGTTACATACTCCTAAACTTACCCCGGCGCCCGGCGCCGGCGCCGGCGCGCCGTCGACATCCACATTCGACATCCGCAGGAACTAACACCAGACAGCAATAACTCGACATCATGGGCGGAGGAGGCTGGTATTACGTTCCCAAGGTGCGGTTCCCGATGCACGGCGAGGCGGGCGGGGGGGATGTTCCGTCTTATGATTCGAGCAATGCAGGGCGAGGTGTTGGCGGCGTTCGCCATTGATTGGCGGTGATGGCACGACGATGATGCGCTCCCCCATTTTATGCCATCGGGCGTGGGGCTCGCGGGATACCTTCGCGATCCCTCCGGGCGAGCAGTGATGCCATCTCTCGTCCACGGTGGTGGGTATGAGCTCTGGATTTTTTTCACTATGGATGTCGCCGCCGCCAAAATCATACGGACGTGGTGCTCGCCTTGCTTTGTTCTCTCCAAACCCCCTGATCTCTTCCCCCCCCATCTCTCTCTCGCTCCCAAAAACCAGATTTGGTCCCCCGCGGGAGGATGGTGGCCCACCCCCGTGGCGTGGAAGCGCAACACGGCCATATGCTACGCCTGCATCGCCGTCATCTCGGCGGGCATATTCAAGGTTTCGGCAGAGAAGGAGCGCAGGCCCATCGCCCCCTATAAGCACATTCCCAGCCAGAGGTGGTGCAAGCACGCGAAGGAGGACGATCCGAGTCTCCCCTGAGATTTTTGTTGGGGATTTGGCCTTTGGATTTTTAGGGGAGGGGGGGGGTGATGTTAGTGAACGCTGGAAGCATATTATATGCGGGCACGGTAGTAGGGAGGGGAGGGGAGGGGTGGGGGGGAGATGAAAAAATGACTCTGACGGTATCGTAGAGTTAAAACAGTGTCCTCAACCGAATTGGAGAGCAGATAATGGAGATGGAGTGCGCCCTGCATCATGAAGGGCTCGCTTCCGTTGTACGATTATTACCTGCTAGAGAAACTAGAATATTACAAACAACTTCGTTCACTAGAGTAGACTGAGAACAAGTGCTAGCGATATAGCACGCCATAGCCTACTATCCAATGTGGATCAAAATCCGGTATTGGTGGTGAAGTAGTTGAGCTTGAGTCGAGTTCATCGTTTGCTGCGCCATGATTATCTCATCGTGGAAGCTGTGGATAGCAGGTGCACTAAAAGGCTAGGTACGCATGGTACCTACAATCGAAGCTACAATACAATACCTGCATACCGGCCGGAATCGGCTACTTTTTCGCGCGCACACTGTCTGCTGTACAATATTGTACAGCTGACTAAAAAC
>JALLBE010001825.1:0-13050 GCA_036939795.1 Thalassiosira mediterranea | reverse complement strand
CACAGCGCTCTTATTCATATTCACTGCATGCACGATGCGAGATCAAAAAGTAAAAATGCGTCTGGTAAATGCGTGCACCGCCCGTGCCCCAAACCCCAAAGCCAACGCAGTCTCCACTCTCTCCATTCGATCGTTCCAGCGAGCATTCGCCAGGCTCCCTCGCACGAACCCTCGCACCTCGAGCGTCTATCTCTCTAGAGTGCCTCTTTCGCGACCTCGTCGATTCCCCATTGCCTCCGTTCGCCCATTATTTTTGGACCGCTCCCGTCGTTGCTCGCGAGCACTATCCTACGACGACCTTCTTTCTTGCCTCGACAGTATTCGTTTTCGCCATGGCGCCGGCACCAGCAGCTAATCTCCCATCGCGCATGATCACCTCGGCGACGCCGCAAAGTTTGGTCATGTGGGGATACCTCATATATTATGTCGTTGTCATTGCGTGCTCGGTGTCGAAGAACAACAATAAGAATGACGGGAACCGAATTATTCTCAAGGATGCCTTTACACTGGCTGCACTGATGGCTGCATTAATTGGCGTAGTGCTCAACGCCAATGGATACGCTGCATTCGTGAGCACGATGAAAAAACAGGGGAACGAAGATGCATCGTTGTTGCTTTACCTGAAGAATCAGTGGTCCTCTGCATTGCGCCTAGTCGCAATTCCCTACGCGGTGTCTAGCTACAGTGGAGTTGCATCGAAGTTAGGACCGGACGAGTTCGTTCTGATATTTCCAACGGACACGACTATTTTGGGCATTGCGCTGGGATTGTCATTTGGAATACCGATGGTTCTGTTGATTTTGAAGAACATATTGCATCGGATACAGATACATGATGTGAGTAGAGAGAGAAGATTGAAAATGCATCAGACAGAGTCCACACTTGAACTGAGTTCTGAAGGAAATCCTTGTGTGGAACCATGATCGCAGAGACAAACGGATCAAACGCACCAATGATTTCTAGTTTCTGGCAACAAGATGTCTACAAGCCGTGCAGCTCTCTCTAGCAGCCACCAGTGGAAAGTAATGAATTGTACTATTAGATAGATTATGTTCCTTCTATTGAGCCACGCTTCTTTGCTTGAGATGTTCCAGAACAAGCATCCCAGGATTTTCATGAGATCACTCCTATTGGCCAGTGTGCATTTCATACTTGCCGATGAGTCTCTTGGGCAGTGTCGATTTGTCTTTTGGCCAGTGTGGACATTATGCCACTTACATAGATATAGGGTCTGTGGTTGTGCATGCAACAAATGCATATGCATCGGCATTTGAAACCCATACCCCAGAATTGCTCTAGCCTCTGACTCTCAGACTCTCTATGGCACAAACAGATATTATTGATTGCAGTTTATCTACGACCTTTATTCAACGACATTCAACTGACCATGACGCTTATATGACAAAATTGAGTATGAGTGGAGCTTAATTGATTGCCAGCCATGTGTACACTTAATAACATTCTGTACAGCACTCGTCTATGTTGCATTCGACTGTGCTGAAAGGGTTTTCGGCATCACAGTCCGCAGCAATTCTCGTCAGGACACCAGAAGATCTGAGTGAGCATATTTCCTCGGGCATCTCGCCAGAGAGCTCGTTCTTCTCAAGGTGCAGTGACTTCAGCTTTGTCAACTTCCCAAGGGATGTAGGGATATCTCCGGTGAAGTCATTGTAACTCAAATCTTGAAACGTGTGCAGATACGAGTAGAACAAACGTCAGTCAGTACAACGTGTTGACACATACTTGCTGACAGTTTCTGTAATATGATACTCACTCAACATCTGCAGATGGTGGAGCATGCCAAGCTGTTCGACGAGCAGGCCTTTAAGATTGTTACCTGAAAGGTCCAAACTGCCAATCTCACCCCCAATGCCAGCCAGCGCAATCTCTGCAGGTATGGTCCCGCTGAGCCTGTTGCTCTCCAGCGAGATTAGGGTGACCGTGTCTTCGATGGAGCACGATATACCGAACCAGCTGCACTCATGTTCGTCCGTCTGCCAATTGCTGGAGACCTTCCAGTCCAGCTCGGGGCTCGTGCTGAAGAAGAACGTCATCAGGCCGAACCTTTGAAGCCTCCGGAAGGCATCGAGATCTCCGTAAGTCTTCGTGTTGGCGAGCCACATGTACGATCGGTACGCCGGCGACGAGGCATCCTGGAGCTGTTGATCAATCGATCCCACCTCAACGAGCTTGTCCACGAGGAAAGCTTTCAGTTCCGGATCCTCCGCGTCGTTCGACGGCTCCGCGACGGGAGGTGCAGTGGGCGGGAATTCTCGGCCCGGAAGGGCGGTGGCAGAGTTCACAGGCGACGTAGTTGGGTAGTACGTCAAATCATACCCTCCGTAATACTCGAAATCGCGGTCGTCATCCCAACACTCGTCACAACACCCATCTTCGCAATACACAAGTGGCCAATCGCCTCTACAATCCGCCCATAGAGTGCTAAGGCCGGTGTTTTCGGATGAGCGGAGGCCACAGACTTCACTGGGAATATTTCCTGTGAATCTGTATATAGTGACGGTATGTTATGTTAGCCGATACCTCAGTCGAACCTTTCTGCAAGTAGAGGCTTCAGCATGGTACTTACTCGTTGACATGAAGATACAATTCATGCAGACCCGCCAGGTTGCCTAGCTCAGTAGGAAGCTTCCCTGTCATTAGATTGCCCCCAAGTCTCAGCACTTCCATATCTTCGAAGAGTCCAATCTCTGTGGGAATGGAACCTGAGATTGTCGTGGGTGAATGGAGAGCGTTAGTGACTTGGTTCCTGGACAAGAGACTGGGCAGACTCCTCGAAGCACATTGATACACTTACCATAAATTTCGTTGTCCGTCAAGTCAAGTAATTCTGCAGATCGGAAATGAATTGTTGGAAAGCCAGAATGATTTGCGGTGAGCGTCCACTACCATAACACACAGAAGAGGAAGCAGGTGAGAGTGTGCGAAAAAGCAAGACCTCACCGAGACTCCGTGCGTACGTCAGTTCCACTGGAATCCTTCCCACAAGATTATTGCTCTTCAGGTCAAGCGTTGTGACCATGCCATCATCGTCACACTTCTCAACACCCTGCCAGTCGCAGACAGGTGAGTCCGACAGCCAGCCGTCCTTGAAGGTCCAGCCATGACCGGCAGTGCTGTACGAGCCAAAGGCGACAATGATTAGGTCAGAGTTCAAGACATAGGCAGTGTAGCAGCAACGCAAAACAAAAAGATGCACACACACTGAACGCTTCTTCTCACCTGAAATAGAGCGTGGCGAGTCCATACCGCTGCAGGTGGAGCACGACGGCATCGCCAGGTTCATCTTCCAAGCCCGCCGTGTCCCCCCCCACCAACCAGCTGTAGGCCTTGAACTGCGGCGAGAGGGGATCCTCGAGCGACGATGCCCCATCCTCCCCGGGCGCGTACATCTTCAAGATGTTCAACACCTCCTTATCCGCGTCGGCGTGGGTCGTGTGCGAGGCATCGTCGGCGAAGACGTTGTCGTCCCCCCCTCCGTCTCCCCCGGGGCCGGAGCCAACCTTCGAATTGGGCCTGAAGCACGTGGTGCAGCATTCAGGATCGCAGATCAATCCCCTCATGCCGTCGCCCTCGTCGTCGCCGCAATCCGCCCAGAGCAACACCGCGCGCGCGTCCGAATTCTGCCGGAGCGCGCACACCTCGAACGGCATCGCCTGGCCGTCGTCGAACGCGTTCGACTGGAGGAAGATGTGATCGACGGTGTACAGGTTCCCGATCTCGGTGGGTATCCTCCCCGTGAATCNAAGATGTGATCGACGGTGTACAGGTTCCCGATCTCGGTGGGTATCCTCCCCGTGAATCCGTTCTCGGCCAGCTCCAATATCTCCACGGAGTCCATCATGCCTATCTCCGTGGGTATCGACCCTCGCAGCCCGTTGGTGGCGAAGTTCACCGTGCTCACGTGCGGCAGGAACTCGAACACCTCGGGGGGCAGCGTCCCCTCCAGGCCGTTCCCCTTCAGCTGTATGGCGCCAATGGGGGATTCGTCCGCGTGGTCGCACCCGCTTATGCCGTACCAGGTGCACTCGTCCTCGCCCGTGATCCACCCGTCGGAGTAGTCCCAGTGCACGCCGTTCGTGGCGAAGTACAGCGTGGCGAGGCCGTATCGCTGCTTCAGCCTGTCGACGTCGTAACGATAATCGTCGCCCGAGCCGTAGAGGGCGGTCGTCTCGTTGCCGAGCGCATCCTCGGCCAGCCAGGAGTACGCGTGGAACTGGGGGGAGGAAATGTCCATCAGCGCCTTCCCCCCGTCGGTGGAGAGGTCTCCCAATTTATCCTTGAGGTCGCTGAGGTTGTCCTTCTGGACGGTGTGCGCGGTGTCCACCTTGTCGTGCTCCGTCGGGCTCGACCCACCGGTCGAGGGACCGCCGTCGGAATCGTACCCCTCGAAGCAGATGGTGCAGCATCCCTCGAGGGGGCACGCCACCTTCGGCGCCAGCGTGTCCGGCATGGGGGAGCAGTCCACCCACAGGAAGTGGAGCGATCCCGCCAGCCTAAGCTGACAGAGATCGTCGGGGATGGCTCCCGTGAACTCGTTGTGGTGCAGCGTCAGCTTCTGCAGCTGCATCATGCCGCCCAGGTCGCTCGGGATACTCCCCTCGAGCAGGTTGTCGTCGAGGGCGAGCACCCTCAGGTTCTTCCAGTGCATCATCTCGCCGCGCAGCCGTCCGCCTATCCTGTTGTGGCTCAGGTCCAACGTCTCCAAGTGTCTCAGGAACATGAGCTCGATGGGCAATTCGCCCTCCAATGCCGGCAGTTGTTCGCCCTCGTCGGCAGTCACGGCATGGGAGTGGTGGTTTGTCCCGCTCAGGACGAGTGAGACCACCCTCAGGTCGTCCGGGTCGGGGTTGTCGGAGAACTCGTGCACGCCCATCCCCCTGCAGGACACGCCCCGCCAGGTGCACTCGTACTTCGGTTCCAAGAGTGTGTACTCGCCCAATCCGAAGGTGGCATAAAACACCTCCAGGGCGTAGATCTGCATTATCCGATCGTCCTCCATGAGCAATTGGTCGTTCTCCGCATCGAAGACGTCGCCCCTCTCCTTCAATTTGAGGTAGCCCTTCCATCTCGCGCTCCGCAGCTCCGGCGCCAGAGCGCCCTGGGTCTCGTGGCTGAGATCCACCATCGCCAATATTTGCTCCTCCGAATCGTACCCCCCGAGGGCGTCGACGTACGCTCCCTTGAGCGTGGTCAACAGGGCGTCGTCCCGTCCGTAGACGGGGGAGGGCGTGACGGGCTGCGCGGTCAGGAAATGCACGGGAGGGGGGCTCGAGACGCTCGATCCGGAGGGACGGGGCTCCCACGGGAAGCTGGGCCTGCCGGTGGGCGCCGGGGGCGCGTCCTGGGCGACGGTGATGGGCTGCTTTTCCGTGCCTGTAGATGTTCCCTCCCACCCGTCGTCCTCGTCGAAGTCCGCGCCCGCGTCGTCGTTGTAGTAGTAGTCGTCGTCCTTGGATTTGTTGTACTCGCGTTCCTTCGTCGCGCCGTACACTATGAGCGCGATGCCTATTATTCCGATCACGGATGCCAGCAGCGCGTAAGCCATCCTGCGCCTCCTCCGCGGATTGGACCACCCGGCGGGATGAGCCTCGCTCCCATTGGACCTGCCCACGGCCCTGCGGCTTCCCCTCCTGGGAGCCCTCTCGTGCCTTTCGCCCCTGCGACTTCCCCTCCTGCTGCTCCTGCCGCTCCCCCGTTTGCTGCTCCGCCCCTTCTTCCTCCTCCCCCTCCCATCGCTCCTCCCATCCGTATTATATTTCTTCCCCCTAAGCCTCTGCGCCACCATCGTACGAACGTTGGCGCGATCCTCTCCAATTTTGGAACCCCTCCTGCCTCCGCCTCCGCCGCCCCCCGGTTCGTCGGAGCGGGGGGCGCCGCCGTCCATCAAATTCTTCGTGGCGTCGCCGTAGGCGCTGTAGAATGCCTCCCCCCGCTCGGCGGCCTCGTGGTGGTCGACGTCGCTGAATATCACTTCAGTTCCGTTGCCGCCGGCGCCGTTCGTGCCGCTAGACCTGAGGGAGGAACCGATCGACGCGCCGCTCGCGCGCAGGGAGGAGGAGGATCCCCCGGCGGCGGCGCCGGCCACCTGGGACTTGAGCAATACCGGATCCTCGCTGTCGGTGCTCCTCACCGAATTGAGCCTCGCGGGACTTTCGGGAGGACTACTCCCATTGGCGGCTCCATCGGCGGCGACCAGGAGCTCGGGGGGAGATTTGAGCATGGCCTCTCCCTCCTCTCCCTCCTCTCCCTCCTCGTCGTCGTCGTCGCCGACTTCGAGCTTGCCGACCACGGAGGGATCCTCGCTGCTGCTGCTGGAGCTATCGTCGTCGTCGTCGCTGTCCGAGTCATCATCATCGTCGTCGCCTTTTTTTTCATCGTCGACGCTCGCCGAATCCTCGGTCTCGCCGCTGCCGGAGCTGCTGCCGCTCTCCTCGGTGGAGACGGAGGCGTCGTCCTCGTCTTCGTCGGCGTCCGCGGAGGGTGCCGCCGAAATCGCCACCACGTCGTTCCCTCCCGCGCCGGCACCGGGGGCTGTGGCTGTGGCGGAGACGACTTCCACGTCCAACGACTCCGAAGCTCCTCCCCCCGCGGCGGCGGCTCCCTCCGGGCCGACGGCTTCTGCGCCGGGGGCGGCGGCAGTCGCCGCAGCGCCGTCGGCCGGGGCGGCGGCGAAGGGGTTGGCCGGGACGGGAGATTCGCCCCCCATGTTCAGGAGGTCGCCCTCCGGCGGCGGCCGCGGCGGCGCCTGCTCTTCGGACATGATGTGGCGTCTCCTATCCGGTGCTCTCCGCCCACCCCTCTCTCTCTCCTTTCTCTAGCTTGGGGCTCCGTCGTTGCCCTCGATGACTTCAGTCGATAATTACTTATGGCATGGTGAAGGCCGTCGGCAATCGCAATGCCGCCGCGCGGAAAAGTGCAGCACGTGATCTTCGATTCATGCATCGGCTGTGGGCCGGCTGTGGATGTTCAAACCGAAATCCGAAACGAGGCCGAGACTCCGTATCTTCAAAGAAGGAATTGGTACTGGTTGTGGCGCCTCTTCGGTTGAAATCGGATCAACGATAGTCTTATTGTCATGTCAATAGGTTTGGTTTTGAGGGCTTGGGGATGTATCGTACTACAATATCTTGTTCAGCCCACTCTCACTCACTTCCGCGTTGGAATCAATAGCTTGGGGCTTGGGATTGGTTGTTGGTTGATCGATCTTAGACACTCGATGATCGATGATGATGCGACCACCAACCATCGATTTCGAAGCCCGGACGGTACAATAGAGCTCGGTGCTGGGGGCAAGGACGCTATCCGCGCAGTGCCTACGCTCCGTCGTCGATCGGCGAAGGGGTTCGGGGCCGGGGGCACGATGGACGTTTGGGGCGGACGATCGCGTCGTGACAGTAACATGACGTCGTCGATCGCAGAAGACGACGGCCGCGTCGCGACGACGCTGACCAACCCGGGCATCGTCGACCGCCTCGAGCGGGACATCGCCGACTACCTCTCTCCCTTCGGCTTTCGACTGGACCGACCGTCGTCCGACGATGGTGCATCGGGCGCGGCGTCGTTGACGGCCCCTCGACCGACGAGCGCCGGCGGCGGCGCGCCGATAGGCGCGCTGCACCTGCACGTCCGCGCCGAATCGCTCCTGTCCACCGTCGGTCCCCTCCTGCGAACCTACCTCCGCCTATCGCCCTCCCACGTTTCTCCGCTTCGGCTGCGAGCGATCGTGCACTGCGAATTCGCGCTCGACCCGTTGGAAAAATGGGACAGAATGAATGCCGAGCAGAGACGCACTCAGCTTGCGAGGCAAGGGGAGATTTGCGGCAGGAAAATGGGGCATCATGTGCACATGCTGGTGCGGAATTCGATGGGATCGGCTCTGTGCATGGATTTGACGGTGATGCTGCCTTGCTACTGGAGAAGAAGGACTCCAGGCGAGGACTTGGAGGGCGTGATCGAGGGAGAGGCCGTGCGATCGAGGACGCCTGTGACCGTGAACTCCGTGGAGGAGTCCATGAATGATAATCCTGATGCGCACTATCCATCGGTCCACCTTACGGAGCACGATGATGAGAGCACAGTTCATCGAAATGATGGGGATGATGATTCATCGAGGGATCCGCCAAAGATTCATTTGGATGTGACCACCAGAATGTGCACCGTGAGGCATCAACCCAAGGTGTTTCGGTGGCTGCAGTCGCTTGAGCATCCTGGCCCATCTGCTGATTTATGCAGTTTGGTAGAGCCAGTGATGTCAAGCGAAGTGGATCTCGAAGAGATGCCAATCATCGTGGCGTGTATCGAGAAGGTTGGGAACTTGCATCGCATACTGATGCTGTGTAACGATTACCACAGCAATGGGAAGAATTTACTGTCCAGGGTCATTGTTGTGATTCCCAACGATGGTGGTGATAAGCTTTTGAGCGAATTCAAACGTGCCTTTGATCACTTTTATGCAACCATCATTAATCCTGATGTGCGGCAAGAGAGTAACCACAAAGAGGCATACAACCCTACATTCGTGTGCGAGGACGATGCTGCTGAAGTTATTGGCACGGCCATGGAACGACAAAAGATGCAAACCAATGTTGTAACAGATGATTGTATTTCTTCGATCGTCGGGATCGACCTGCATCCTGAAGCCCTCACGCTGGAGTGTGACTATGCTATTCCTGGCCAGGCGGGGCTGCCGCCGGCCCTACGTCTAATGAGTGAATCTGATGCTATCGTGTTCGGATACGAAAGCAGAGGTATACCTTTTTGTGTGGCAGACACGTTGAACGGGTGGGTGCAGGTTCCAAGTAGGTCGTCGATCAACGTGGTGGCAGCCATGTCGATCGTTCTTGACGCTCTCCTGAGAGCCGGTGCCGTGCGATGAAAATTCATACGACCATTTTGGATCGCTATGGCAGGTGCTGGACGATGCCAAGCGCATAGGTGCGACCAGGCCAACACGAGCACACAGACCAAACCAAAACATACTATGTGAATATGCAAACGGAGAGCGAAGACTGAACACACTGCCATCATTACTCTTCAGGGTGAACAGAACACGTAGAGCACACATAAATAATATCCCATGCCGTCAACTAACCAAGCCCTCCTTGAAGTCGTCACTTTGTGCTACATACCGACCTTTGTGAGGACCTTCCTTGCAATGTCTTTCCAATAGTAGCAGAGCCTATTCAACTCTAACAATTAACGGAAATCCTATCTGCCCATCGTTAAAAAAGTCTGTTCGCACGTAATCATTTGTAAACCAGTGGGCCACTGGCAACGCCGTTGACGCAACCATCAGGCTTAGAAGGGTCGGCGGGATTTTCTGTTTCAACAACTGAAATAGAGCGGCTCCTCCCACAATATATTCTAATGCGATCAGTGCTGCATTCCAGATGAAGAAGAGCGTGTTACGACCATAACCAGGAACGTAGCACGCAGGGGAAATGCACGGACTAGCATGTTGTTCGTCACTGTCAGGAAAGAACATGACTAGATGATGGTGTCCAGAATGTGATTGGTGACAGTCCTAACAGTAAATGGGCATTCTTACTTCTTGCATACTTACCTGCCAGTACCCATTCATGAAACAAACCACTTGCGATGAATGCAGCAGTGGACGCAGCAAAGCGCGAGAACTTAGTTCTGACTGGCTTGTAAACGCCGCGTTTCAATATTCCATGTACTGGTGATAGAGAGATAAAAGACGTCGAGAGACGTTGAGAGACGTTGAGACGCAAATATCAATGTCAATATCATGGAGATTGGCATAGATATTTTGACTCACTAACCAAGTTCCACCTAATGGAAATGAACGATTTTTGAGCCCAGCACCTCAGTTGTCAAATTATAGTACAGTGACCAAACTCACCTTCGACCCCAAAAATCACTGACGCTAGTGCTTTCGAACATCGGGTTCAGCATCATGGGGAGCTGTTTCACACCAGCCAACCCAGTGATGAAATTTAACCCAAACCCGAACGTTGTAAGATATATCTGTAAAAGGACTAATGGACGTAGTTGAGACACGAATTGCACTGCGACGACGTGATAGGTTGAAGAGATCTTACCAGCAGCTGAGAAATTGTTTATCATCTGCTCGCGAGAAAACCCCGTACGGATGTTGATATCGAACAGAGTTGGCCCCTCGTCGCTCGGATACGGTTGATATTCGTAGGCGTGCATGATGGAACTATACAGGCCCAGAATGAAGATATATTTCACCCAATTGACAAAATTGTATGAAACATCACCCCACGTGGATTTGACTGGGGCGTTCTTCTCAAATCTGACCTCTACTGGGACTGCATTGTAAATCATCAGATTACTCAAGGAAGAATCAACACCAGTGGGTAGAAACCCAAACATTGCTATGCATTCACCGATGATCAAACAAACGAGAAAGGGTGCATCAATGGTTGATAAATTCGTCCCATGTGAAAGCCACAAAGAATCAAATAATAGTCACCTTCAGAACATCGAAATAAGGTGGTGACCTGTGCACAGACATTCAAGAACTTCATGACTTTGTTCTTCGTGCAAAAATATCTGTTTGCGTAGTAAGGATATGCAGCACATAATGGGATGACGAGCCCAAACCCCACGATGAACCCTGTCATGGATCCCTCCATACTCCGCTTTTTCTGGTCCTTTTGAGGTAGCACAATGAACTTGTATATGATGCAACACAGGCACGCATTGAATGTAGCTCCAATCAGCAAGCTCTGACATGGCGAGATATCCGGTTTGGCATTTATGGGTTGATTAGACACACTCCGCCCCGAATGTTGAGCAAGACCGATCGATTGAACTCACCGTGATCAATGCAATCCAGAATTCGATGCTGGGCGCGAGCAGTCCGAATCTATTTCCTCCACCCTCCATATGGAGTAGCCCCAAAATGGATTCTGGGACGGTAAATGTCACGAATGGCGCCCGCTTGTCCGACTCGATGAGCTCGGAGAACAGCGCATGCTCCCCAAACCATTTCCCGAATGACTCCATGTTGCCGGTGTTCGGTGTGGACTCAGGTGAGAGGGTTTTGCAATACGAGTGACGTTCGGCAGCATGCACACCCGTCTCCCGATTCCTCGTGATAGCGCGATCGTGACGTCAAATCTTTTGCCGCCGAATAACGACCTGTCGCTGCCGCGTCGTAGACCCAGACTTCTCCAAGCTCTTCGTCCTGCCTTCGGTTTTGTTAGGCTACTGCAATGACACCAGCCGCTCGTACTGCATGCACTATTCGAGAAGCACGCACGGTGAGATGCAGCCGCCGCACACAGTGCGGCCGTCACGTTGACGCTGCGCCATCACCATCCGTCAGCGTCAGCGGGCCGTCGCGCCGTCGCCGGGCGGCGGGTCGGAGAGCGAGGCCGAACGGCCGAACGCCGAACGTCATGGCTGTCAGCATTTTAAGTTCTACGTAAAAAGCTTCTAATCAATATTTACAATTCATTTAAGTAAGAAAAAGGTAGCGACTTTACTCCCAGGTGGAAGTTATGAGAATAATTATAACTCCTTATTAGTATTTGGATAGCCTTCATTAGGTCAATGCTGTCAAATCGAAATGGAAAGCGCTAAAATCATTATTAGTTCCTACATGCACTTACATTGAAAAATCTTTTCATCGATGACATTCGACATCGCATAGCATCGCATCATACCATACGCTCGCTACACGCTACAATATCGATTGTACAATACAATACAGTGTACAGTCGCTCTCGTTCCGAGCAAGCAAGGCCGAAGTGATCAATGTTGGTGCAACGATTGAAGAATACCATAACGAGAGAAGGGACGGGGTAGGGCGACCGGGGCGCGGGGTGAGGGGCGCAGGTCGTGGGGCGGGGGACGAAGCCGCCACTTCGTTACCTGGACGGAGCCGGACGGAGAGAACGGCGCATACATCATGTCCAATCGAACGTCGCCCCCGCGAGAGAATTCGTGGCATCCACTTGAATCCAACCCCGCCCTCCTCAATGAGTACATCTCGAAGCTCGGTTTCGAAACGCGCGACGTCGGGTTCACCGACGTTTTCAGTACGGAGGATTGGGCGCTGGACATGATCCCGTCGCCGGTCTCGGCTGTGGTGGTGTCAGTCCCGATGACGGAGAAGATTTTGCGCGAGAGGAAGCGGCTACATTCCGAATCGGCACCACCGACGAAGGATAACGGCGTGTGGTACACCAAACAACGCATACGAAACGCATGCGGTACATTTGCAGTCTTGCACTCGCTCGCCAACGCTCCGTCTTTCATCCGAGAGACGGCCATTCGGCCATCCTCCTGGCTGCATTTGTTCTTGCTCGATAATCCAGCGTCTTCCACCCCATTGGACAAGGCCGCTGCATTGGAGAAGGATGAGATCATAAAAAAATATCACGAGGAGGCTGCGAACGACGCGAGCAACCAGACATCTAGGGGGGAGGAGGTTGACGTTCACTTCGTTTGCTTTGTGCACGTCGACGGATTCCTGTACGAGCTTGACGGGCGGGTGGAACGGGGACCCATTTGCCACGGCCACACGACGCAGTACGATCTTATGAAAGATACATGTGTGGTTGTGAAGGCTTTGATGGAGGCGGATCCGGAGGAAATGCGATTCACAATATTGGCCCTAGCCCCCAAGCAACAGGATCGGGGGTGATGTGCATGAAATTTATTGTCTCAAATACGTGCAGAGAACACCATACCATGTTGGATTTACATCTGTGATCTGTGTGAGGCATGGTATGCCATAGGTCATAGTTGCTGCCATTTAAGGGGAGGCTTGCACACAGCCTATTGAGCCTTAAAAGTTGTCGCATGTGCCCGGGCCCTGGCTACATACGACGTAAACTTTCCATAGTTCTCTCCAATCCTTCTCATGCGATCAATCTGTCAAAGCTTTTTTGTGTGCTTCAGCAAAGTTGCAAGAACTTGCAACAAATTTTTGTTTTTCGCGCATTATGTATGCACATGGCCAGTACATAGTCTGTGCCATACTGTAGGCCTCGCTTCCAAACGAAGCCCCGGTTGAATGTAGCGATTAAT
>JALLBE010001816.1:0-13232 GCA_036939795.1 Thalassiosira mediterranea | reverse complement strand
GGCTATGGCTATGGCTATGGCTATGGCTATGGCTATGGCTATGGCTATGGCTATGCCTGAGCCTGATAGTAGCCTGAGACATATGATGGTGATTGTGATGGGGCTGGGCTGCTATGTATATGTAGAGTGCTACGAACTGGGGGCTACGCCGTGACCATGACCAGCAAAGCTTCTCTCTCCCTTGTATGAGGGCAATCGATGTACTGATACCCAAGGCAGAGGAGCCATACATACCTTGCCCTTGCCCCCACCCTATGGTACTTGTGGCTTGTGCTTGTGGGCTACAATATGTACCTACGTACTGCCCGCAGCCAGATGTATTGTACACCAGCATACCTCATTCCTGTCAACTTCTACAAAAGATTGACCTTTTTCAGGTGTACTTTACACCTGAAAATGATCTCAATACCGCCTGAGTACCGCATTAAATTTTTAGGTGTAAAATACACCTAAACATCGGCCATTTTCGTTCATTTCATTTATTAATTCGCTAGCAAAAAATATTTTATGACGCACAGGTACAAAAATTCAAGCAAGATGCAAAAGGTAATTTCGAATTTCTGCTCCCAAACGGTTAAAAAATAGAATGTCTCTAGAGAGATACCATTGTTCTACTTCGATTCGTAAATGAACACATTTGAATTTAGATTTTTAGGTGCAAATTACAACTAAAGATTGTAAAATAGCATTTGTACAAATTAATACATATGTTAGGTGTAAATTACACCTAAAAAAAGGGTTGGACCGTCGACGACCCTCCGTCGATCGAGCGGGAGCATCGAGCAGTCGTCGTCGTCGCGCAGCCAGTCCGTCGAGCAACTCAATGCATTCATTCAGCGGAGGTAGGCGGTACATCGACCGACCAGCCGATCAAGCATCTACGCGAACATCGACTAGACCAAGGAGAACCTTGACTCTAGACTGAAGCAAGAATTGACTTCAATTGAAGATGTTTCGCTCGTCACTTCGAAGTGTCAATGCTGCGCTCGTTGCAGTCTATCTTGCGGCAATCAGCATACACGCAGCCACCGCGTTCATGTGCCAACCTGCCCGGGCGGTGATGAGTACGCGCTCTCTTCGGATGGTAGTCGAAATTGGTCCTACCGATGATGACGTCGAGCCACCGCTTCCTGGACAGATGAAAATCAGCGAGATAAAGTCAGAACTTGACCTGCGAAAAGTCTCCTACTCCGATTGCTTTGATCGAGAATCTCTGGAACTTCGTCTAAATGATGCTAGGTCGTCGGGCAAAGCGGATCCTTCTATCATCGACGAATTCAACAAGAGGAATTTGGAAGCTAACGTCAAGGGAGAAAGCTTAGAGGTGTCGGAGGATATGATCGAAAATGCCGTTGGGGGGGATGGCACACTCCCTGGAGGCATGCCGCCCGAAATGCTCATGGAAATGATGGGTGATGAAGAGCTAGTGGCGATGTTGCGGTCCCCAAAGATGCAAGAGATCGTGAGTCCACCTTTGTTTTGTGACTTGATGACACAAAATCATTTTGAACTAATGAAGGGGCCTGACGATACATTGCGATGACTCATTGATGTGTTAGATGAAGCTTGTGATGTCGGGCGGTCAGGAGGAATTGGAGACGGCAATGAAGAACGACCCAGAGACATATGAGTGTGTTACCAAATTGAATCAGATTATGGGTAAAATGAACCAGGGTTGAGTACGATATCGGCAAGAAGGATAATAGTTACCATAGTTTTCTAATCTGGCATCGATGCATAAGGATGCATACACTGCACGAACCTGCTGGAGAGATTGGATTAGGAGATATGTTACGCGTCGAACAGGACTCGAAACTCATTGCATTTGAATTTTCATTTAGTACTGGCACGTGTTCAGGAAATTGTGCAAAAGTAATTATGAGTTATGAGATATGTCAATCCAAGCAACCAGCATCATCAAGTGACAAATACTGCTCCCTCTCTTCATGAGTCAACATGCGTTCGTCGCTCATTTTCTGTCTCACATCATCCTTCATTTTTATCAAGCGCACATCCAGTATAGCATTTGCAGCCCTCCACAAGGCATACTCTGCCTTTTCCTTCTCTTTCACCTCATCTCTGTGTTCCTCTGTCCACCACGAGGTTGGAGGGCAATCCATCACCCGTGCTCGCGGTGTTTTCGGAAGGGGCTTAACATTGAGAGTAAAGTAGAAAAGGCAGGTCGACTCGTCCATCCTTTCAGTTATGCCAAACCACAAAAAGTCGGGCTCTTGAGTACTTCCATCAACTCCGCCCATGTTTCTGGAGCTGAGATCATTCTTATCGTAGCCACGATATGGAGTGTGCAGGATGTTCGGATCTATCCCGCCCAAATCTATCAACGTGTATTCCTCCACCTTCCTCGGCGAGAAGCCTAATCCGATCCTCTCGAGGTAAGTCTCCACAGCATGATAGTTGACCGCGCACATATCTTCTTGGGCGATGAAGCGTCCCATGAGGCCCCTGAACATCGATTGCATCGTTGCATATTTCTTCGAAGATAGAAGGTGCGTCGGGCTTCGACAGTAATCCATCGCCGTTCTCCCTTGGGTGCACAACATTTTCTCGTACCTGTTGAGACCCTTCATATCACGACGCCTTGTGCCAGTTGGGCACTTCTTCATGGATCTGTCGACCATTCCATCGACCAGTTCGCTGATGTTCAACCCTTCCTCCGGTGTGCATATCCGATCCAACCCCCTCTGTTGCCGTTTATGATTGACCGTGTTTACCATGCCATTCAGCGAGCACATGGCCATGGCCTGGGTAGACGCGCGGAAGTTCGTCGGCTCTCGCAGCATGCCGAGAGATCTCAGGCGCCTATGCGAATTGTTGGGCAGGGCGAAGTACTCCTCGAAAAAAGACGCAAGGCTCGTCTTGTTGGGTCCGTGGATCGGCCGCAGACGGGTGTGCCCGTACGACGCGAGGTATGGATAGGGATCCCCTGCATCATTTGTGTCGCTCTCATTGTACAGTCTGATTGTTGCATGAAATGTATTTTTCTGAAACCCTCCCGATCGCTGAGATCCGGGAAGTATACCCCGGTGGCCGTCCGCAAGAGCCCCGAGCGTGGCGTTCATTATGTCCGATATGGTCGTTCCCCCCGTCTTGGGTATATGATGAAAATGCAAGAAGTCCGTCCGGGGATCGTATACGGCGGTCCTGTAGAACTGTTGCTCGAGGAGGTACGGCGCCTCTGGCGACGTCAGGTTCCACCTCGCGGCGATTTCCTTCGCCATCGAAGAGTACGACCTGCCACCCTCGAGAGTCGTTCGGCGGGGCGACGTGGGGTCGGATCCGTTGACGTGTGCCGAGCCGGACGCGATCGCCTCGTCGATCCTCGTCACCGCCCGCCCGATCAGGACGAGCGTCGCCGCGTACAACGGCACCGCGGCCATGGCGAGGCGCGCGCACCACCACGACTTGAGCCGCCATGGCCGATTTCGCTCGGCATTTTGGTGAGCCTGCGGGCGCATGACTATGGTCGCAGCGCATTCGTCAACCCTCGCGCCACATAGGTGAGGCAGATGAGTGGCTGTCGAGAGAGAGCACACTTACTCGCCAATGCCAAACGGATCGACCGGAGTGGTATGGTAGGCGGGGCAAGACTCTCGACGTTGCATGCTCCGGCCGACGGACGCGGCGGGGGGCGGGGCCGGCCGACGCGACCCTCGATCTCGCTTCGATCGACAAATTGGAAATGTCAATGCACGCATTGGGTGGTGGTGGTGGTGCCGTGGTGGTGGGTGGTGGCTGTTCGTGGTGGTGGGGCTTCAAATACCTCTAGACCCGATACGTACCTACCCGAATAGTTTATTACGGGTGTAAATGAACCGGTACATTTTGAATGTCATTTGAATCCTTTTGAATTCTCGGTCTTTTCTCAGTTATGTTGCGGAAAGTAAGGATAAATCCTTTCTCGGGTAGCAATATTCAAAATTATATATGCCGATGAGTTTGACTATGTACCAATCCCCGTATGTAGATTTGAGAAAGGCAGAAAGGCGAAATCCAGTCGAGAAGATAAGATTTCAATGCATGATGCCGCCGCATAATCCGCGAAAGAAACAGTGTCACAACTCAACTGCCTCAAAGAAGGATTGCAAAGATGCATCTCATTCGCTTTTACGAAACATCAACAATGCAAGAAAGCAAAGATGAGAAGAGCGAATGCACATCACGTCACATCACACAAAAACAGCCACCAAACAGCCGACATCGGCAGATATCGGCACACAAGACCTCCCAAAATCGGCTGCCAACAACCAACAACAACCGCCATACGCTCTCTTGATTGCTAGATAGCTTCGCTCGGTATTGTAGAAATGGTAGAGATATTGTAGATGAGGCTGAGGCTCGCGGCGCGGCGGGCGTCGCCACCGACAGAAATGGAGAAGGCGCGGGCGACAAAGGACACCGACTCTTCCCCTTTCGTGCGTAAAAGGTTCCATCTCGCTCAATCAATTTTAGGCCAGCCTCTCGCAGCACCAGACAGCGATAACTTCGTCTCAAAGGCAACGACGGCGGCAAATCGGCCACATCCCCTCGCCTTCATTGGTTTGGCATCAGCAGCGCAGTCGCCGAGCGTCGGACCGTTGCGAAGCGGCGATATCGTACCATTCCCATCGGTTTCATCGAATCTATCTCGCTCCATCTCGCGACGGAGACTTATCAGAATTCGATTGCCTTTTGAATGGAAAAGGGCGCGGCGCCACTCCACTCTTGGCTGCTCATACTCCTGCTATTGCGCCGCTGCTGTGTGACTCGATATAGGTTTTGAGGAGGCAGTTGGCTTGGAAGCAAATTTTGATCACGGCGCTCCTGCTGTGGAAAGGCAAACTGGCTAGGTTGTGGGCATACATATCGCCCCGACCCAAGCGTGACGGCTGTGCTCTCTCTCGGCACCTCACAATTTGAACCGCAAGGTGCACGACATACAACGACCATGTCGTCCCCGCCCAACAACAACGGCTCGTCGTCGTCGCCGCCGGTCGTCCAGACGATACTGGAGTCGTTCACCCGGTGCTTCAACCCTTTAGAGCCTTGCACCAAGGTATGCGATCAGGAAGGAGGAGTCCCGCCGCCGCCGAGAAGAAATCGTTCGGGATCGTCCTCCCCTCTCTTCGGATTGGGATTGGGCGCCAGCCAAGATGGCAAGCTCTCCGCCCAAGTCCGAGCCGTATCGCGGAGTGACTCCACCAACGGATCTCGCCGGAACAAGCCTACTACCTCATTAGATGCAAGTTTTGACGCCGAAGGCGCCGCCCGGGCCAAGCGAGTGCATCAAAGAACACTCTCGCGAGAGGCTTTAGAGGAACGGTCTATGAAGCGCAAGCTCGAGATATTCAGGGGCACGGGATCAGAGGGCAGTGGCAGAGGGCCACCACCCAAACTGGCTCCGAGAGGACAATCATCGTCATCTATACAACAACAACAACAACAACAACAACATAGACCTCAACACCACCAACAACCCGCTCCGTCAGCCACTGCTACAAGATCAGCCTCGCCCAACGACATCCTCCTCTCGGACGACGAGGAGGAACTCGTTCGTCTCACCTCCAGCCGGAAACGATTCGCCTGCGGCATGGGCATCGGGGAACGATTGTCTCCCGGTCCAACGACCAATAACACGAATGCCCAGGGAGAGGGGGCCATGGCTGGTGTGGCGAGGCTGTTCAACTTCGGACTCACGGAGGCCCAGAAGCCCTTCGGGCTGTGCTTCGCCACCCCCGTCAGGACGGCCTCCCAGGAGGACATTGCCAATCTTAGCGACGACAAGCTCACCGACGAGGAGTTCCTGTGCAGACATGGTGCTGACAACTGTGGCATGTCTGCCGTGGTCAGCCCAGGAGCTGCAGCCGAGGGAAGCGCCTCCGATCAGCCGGACTCCTCTTACAACGAGGAGGAGACCATCACCTCCACGCTCTACTTCGACTCGAAGTACTCCAACATCGCGCAGACCCGTCCTCCCATGCCCCTATTCAGAGAGCAGCTGGTCAAGTGCGGCTCCTCCGGGGAGCACTGCGATGACCTGGCCATGATCATAGAACGCAGGTCCATGGAAAGAGAGATGGTTGAGGGCGGGGAATGTCCGCCCGTGAAGGAATTGGTCACGGACGTGATGGGGAGAAGGAGGAAGGTGGGAGGATCGAGCGGATCGGGAAGCAGGGGCAGTCCCTTCCGGGTGATGATGGCCGCGGCGACCGGCGGTAGTCCCCGGAAGAGCAGGAGGGGCGGAAGCGGCGGTGGAAGCCGGGGCGCACCCTCGCCGGTGAGGATCGGGATGGACAGTCTGAGTAAGAGTGCCAGCGTACGCACCATGTCGGCCGAGAGTCCCACGGCCGCGGAGTTTTAGGCGATCAGGATGGATTGCCAATATGGTGCGGTGTGCCGACTGGTGCTCAGATCTTACAGTCATATCATTCATGTGAAATGACTTCTCTTCAGTGAGACATAGATGTGGAGGAGGGCAATCTCTCCTGGGTAGAGTGAGGTCACTCATAGTTGTTGTGAAAATTAGAGGCAATTGATTATTGTACACTTTATTGTATTGCTTCATTTGAGTTTGTGTTTGTCTATGGAGGTTTTAGATGCCAGCGGAGAGCGGAGTAGTCTGGGTTGAGCTTCTTTTGTACTCCAGCTGGAGACCGGCGCTCATTCACCCAGAGTGTGGCTAACCATCATCTCAATGTTATGGTACAAATAGTACCATAACTAAATTATGTCCGTCGTGATCTACCTACCTACCTGTCAGCCCATTATTGATCCATCCATCGTCGACAGATTTGGTGTTCTCGATGAACTTATTAGACCTCATTGTACGCATTGCTTTCTCCCGTTTGCCCATCACCTTTCCTATCCATGTTGGCATATGTTCTGCCAGCCAATCCGCCTGTTCGTTTCCCCTCACTTCTTGTAGAACGCCTTGCCTGAACCAAGTCACTCTTCTCAGCATGATCCCATTGTCAAAATGGCCCAAGTGCTTTCCCTTCAATGTGAAATCCCAGGGAAAACCATGCTTCCTGGCATTGTTCTTGTTCATAAGCACCAAGCTTTCGTCTGCAATCACCCCAAACACAAGGATTGGGAGAGGGTTCCCACCTTTCCTCCCTCTGATTTGCATTGCAACTATATCTCCGGGATTCATGTCAATAAAAGTCTTATACGTCCGAGCCCACTTGACTCCCTCAAGGGCAAAGTATGCCTTATGCGCACGGCAAAGATCGTTGAGTGTCCCGTAGCTTATTGCCCGAACAAAGTCTTTGCATGAGTCCCCGTTGTGATGTATCTCCTTCGGCAAAACCGTCAGAACCAGTGCAGCACATGCTACATAACCGTTCTTGATGCACCAAAAGGAACACTTCCTGGCATATGGATCCCCATCGCATTTTGAGTGCTGTTGGAATGTCCTTATTCTGTAGACGCTGATGCCCCTCCTAGCAAGTGCAGCATGCCACTCTTTTTCGTTTCTACCCATAACTGTCGTTGTTTTATCCGCCTTGTCTTGAGTCTCTTCTGGAGAACTACTTTGAGTCAATGCCACTGAGTCTCCTGGTGATACCACTGTTGTGGCATTCATGTTATAATCATTGAGACATCTGGTGCGTTTTCGGGATGGTGTGTTCTTGTTAGGTTCGGCACCGATGGACCCTGATCTTTCATGGTCATCATTGTTGTTAGCATGTTGCGCGAGGTTATCATCGCCAGTGTTGGATTTGCACTTAAGGTCTGAGGTGGATGAGGCCAGTGTTTGTTCCGAAGCTTGCACCCCTTCATGACATATTTGTCTTGAATTCGGGTCAGGGTCAGAGATCGAATTGAGTGAATCAGGTTCTGTGGACTCGCTCCTATACGCAATGTCTGAGAAGGGCAAGCTCAATGCACGTGCCAAAGCTTGCGCCCCTTCATGAGTTATTTGTATTGAATTCTGTTTGGAGCCTGAATGGAGCGTAATATGATTTCGGAAGTCGCTACATCCTTGATTGCCATGAGGATAGTTGCCAATATCATCATCTGTATCGGTTTCAGTTTCGTACTTGGCACAGATATTGGAGGTAGGCAAGCCATGTTCTGTGGACCCACTCCCATCAGTGAGAGGCTGATTGGGATGTTCGTCGTCCGTGTCAGCATCATACTCGGCACTCATGTTGGACACAGACCTAACAGGAACTGTGGAGTCGCATTCACGCGATGAATCTTTCTCTTCTTTTATTTTGTCTCCGTTGTTGATTTGAATGTTGCAACTTCCACCCTCTTCCATATCCACTAATGCATCTGGAGCGAATGCCTCGTCCCCTGCAGCAATGACTTCTGCCTTCACATTTTGGTGCTGTCGTGGGGACCCAACAGCTTCAAAGCGCCCTAAGCAACCTGCGATGGGACAGAGCACTGGCGAGCCACCGCCATCAGCTGAGATGCAATCGTTGCAGATGTCATGCTTGCATGTGCCTCGGATCGAAGGGCATCCGTTCGTGACCGGAAAGCTATGACTGCAATGCGGGCATTCCCAACGATAGGTGGGCGTCGCCAGGGCGGTACAAGCACCAAACATGGCGACTTCGCCTCCTGTCTCTTGCAGCGCGGTTTCGGCAGTGGCGGCGGCGGCGGCGGCACCATCGCATCGCCCCATGTCCGAGGTTGTCCGGCGGCGCTCCGGGCTCCGGGCTCCGGCCTCCGGCCTCCCGCCTCCCGCCCGCCACCCGACGAGCGACGAGTGATGAGTTTTTTGGTTTAATTTACATTGTTTATGCCTTATTGTGGTATAAATTTTACGCAAAAGTTTTTTAATGTAATTTACACCGGAATTCTCACCACTGAATTACCCGCGCACTCAAGTATTCGTTTAGATACCTATCATGATACAGCTCCAATAGTTACCGTCCTATAAGAAAATTGCCTTTCGTGTTCATACAAATGAACGAAACTTGATTTAAGCGATAAAATTAATTATATTTTTTGTACATACATACAGATGTCTCGTCGTTTCCGGTGTAAATTACACCGGAAAAATCAGTTGGAATATGCTATACCTACTGCCGTATCTTAACCCGCCAAATATATTACTGATTCCTATTCGTATGTTGACGGGAGAGGGAATGAGCTTGGTGTGAGTCAGTGCCGCAGGATGGAGCGGCTCTCTACTCCCTGTCTCCTGTCTCCTTTGAAATGCAGTGCTTGCAGAGCCTGCACTGTATGTTGCAGCAGAATCTTTCACTCCACAGCGCCGCCGTGGGGATGATATCTTTTTCCCCGCGGGGAAGCGTCCCCTTCGCTAACGCGATGGGCCTTTCCGTTTTAAAATGGGACAATACGAGAAAATGACCGTTGAATTTCGCCGTTGGATTCGATTTTGTTCCCGGCAGAGGGAGTCTCATCCTTGGGCTCCCTTGGTTGAAAAGACCAAGTCTGATTGCCAAGTTGAGTCCATTACTACTATTCCTACGTAGAACCTTCGACAAAAAAAGCTTCGAAACGAAAAAGTCTTCATGTGATGGTCAAGTTGATTCAATTTCAATGAGTACTATTCCTACGTGATCTTAGCCGCCGAAAAAAGCCTGCAAAGGAACGCAATGTAAAAGGTTGCATTCACGAGGACTCCAACCTCTGCGCTCCGGCATCGAGCATGCGCGTAGTGCGCACGCTTGTGCTGCATGCGAAGCGAATTTTTCGTGTTCTAAACCCATCTCATTGCCCCACGCACGCCGATCAAAACTTGATGCCGATCGTGCGTTTCAACCGATGTACGAGGGGATTTATCCCCAAGCGTGCCCCGAGGGGAAGCTTCCCCGCGGGGATGAAGATATCATTCTGCCGCCGTGTCCGTGCCGCCCCCCTTCTATCTCTTCTATCTATGGTACCTACATTCACTTCCTTCGGCCTCCGACAGTCGTCACTATTTCTTGCAAAATGGCACCAACTCTAGAGGAATGGTTTGGGGCGCTTCGGCTTTTGCCGGAATCTCGCTCGCTACGGCGTTTGCGCCGGCGGCGCTGCCCCTCTCTCCGTCTGCTGCGACTTCGGCACCCGCCAACCATGCCCGAGGCGCCACGTCCCTCTCGGCCGTTCGCGAGGCCACGTTCGGGATGGGGTGCTTCTGGGAGCCCGCCGAATCTCTCCTCAAGCAACCCGGCATCCTCGCGACCACCGTCGGGTACACGGGCGCGCCGCCCGACAAGCCGGCGCCCACGTACGATTCCGTCTGCTTCGGGACCGACTGGGTCGAGGGGGTCCGGGTGGCGTACGACGACGAGGAGGTGTCCTACGAGGAGGTCCTGGACTACTTCTTTCGGTACCAGAAGCCCGCGTACTCGAGGCAGTACGCGTCCGTCATTTTCGCCAACGACGCCGCGGAGGAGAGGGAGGCGAGGCGATGGAAGGATGCGAGATCATCGGCGATGAGCCCGGAGGAGAAGGGGGGTGGACGCGATGACAACCTCCCGTACGACGTCGTGGAGATCGAGCCGTCGTCGGCGTTCTATCGGGCCGAGGAGTACCACCAACGGTACTGGGAGAAGCAACGAATCAGATTCCTCATCGGATTCCTCTTGATCGCCGGGGAAAGTGGGGCGTACGATGACTTCCTCGGCGGGGCGCTGGGAGGTGTGGATGTCTTCGGACTGTCGTTTGACGGTCTCTGCGGTGCCGTCTTCCTGGCTGGCGCGGCCTGGACGATAGGAGAAAGGGCCGTTGCCAGGGACGTGAGAGAACTCAAGCAGGGAGATTTGGCCGCCCTTGCGCTCCGGGAGGCGAGGTAATATATAAGTTGTTATGAGACTAGGGAGAATTGCACATAGATGAGGTTTTTTCTGAATTCTACACAAAAAATATCCGTGCGCACGGGTCGTCCTTAGGCGCTGCGCGTCTACGGGCGGGCATTCTACGGGGATACACTTTCTTCGCTGGATCTTGGAGAACAAGCTGAGACAGAAAGTGTTCTTTTTGTAGATGATGCGAGCCTGACAGTAGGAAGTAGATACGTGGACGTATGAACCAGTGCGCATTCCTGAAAAACATCCTTCTGCTTCATTTCTTAGTGTATGGTCCAACGACATCGTGTATGGAACACTTTGCCGAACTTCGCCACTTTTGCTGGGTATTAATGTGCTGCAACAGTTTGTACATTGCTGATGATCTGTTTTATTTTACTTCAGACATAGTGATGACAAGCGAAGGAGAGTAAAGAACTGATCTGGCACTCCGGACCACTCCACACGCGTGCCCTATTGCTCGTGATGAGAGGGATAACACCTTACTTCTGTCTTGAATTCATCCAATCCATCATGGCCTTCATTTCCTCTTCGTTTCCAGGCGTGCTCCCCGCCCCCGGGGCGTTGGTATTGTTGCGATCAAGGTTTGAGGCATTCGTTTGGTTATCGAGTCGCATTGCACGCAGTAGCCTCTCCTGGCGTGGCATCCCAATCATGAATGAGACGTCACCTAGGTCTCTGCCGGACGTTGACCGGTTGCTGCCGTAGAGTGAGCAGCTCATGGCGCCACCCATCGAACTGCCCATCGAACCACCCAATATATTGTTGGAGGGCATGAATGAATCTCTTGACCTACTGCCTTGGCCAGAGTTCAATGTGGTGATGCGGTTGGACGACATTTGATGGTGCTGCTTAATGATTCCAGATTCCATACCTCGACCTTGGTTCGTTTCCAGATCCTTGATGCGACGCCTAAGTTCTTCGTTGTCCCGTTGGAGCTGAGCAATATTGGACATAGATACCTGTGAGTCGCCCATCGTGGGTTGGCGGGAGGAGTTCATCGAATTCATGGGATCTTTCTTCCGCGCAGAAAACGATATTTCTTCCATCATGCCCATTGGTTCTCGCATTGAACCCAAAGGGATGGATCCACCCATCGCCGCATGAGCCGGGGGGGAGCTGCTGAGCTTCGCAAGTCCACTTTTAAAGGAAGAAATATTTATTTCTTCGTCTGTGCTTCGCATTGGGGCTCGCGTGGAACCCAAAGACGAGGGTCCACCCATGGCCTGTTGGTCCAAGGGTTGGTTCATATACTTAGATAGCCCGATCAGTGGCCCGGGCATCGTTGCACCATTCTTTCCTCTTGAATGGGAGCTTGCTTCTGGGAGAGGAGAGGTCTTGGCGAGTTCGTAGAAGTCAGGAGGGCATTTGGTTACCTTTTCTGTGGTTGCTTGACGTTTACAGTTAGGAAGCCGTTTCATGCGCTGCTGAAGGTCTGGTCTCCCGCGAAGAAAGAGCTGTCCACAAAACAGGTACGAGTCAGTAGATTGAATGGGTAAAATGGCAGGTGGATCTTGTAGTTGTCGTGCAAACCCATTTCCCTCACCTCGTGGTAGTAACAGTCGCGATCGGCCCCGCGGGCAATGCGCCGAAAGCCCCTGATAGATAGAATCAACATGGGATGACACACGTGAGATTCAAGACATACCTGAGCCAATAAAAAGATATGAAAATATCATGTCATAGGGTTGATGGTTGCGCTCACCAGGCATTCACAATCCTGACAAAGGAGGAATAGTTCCGGTGTCCGAAGTAAGGTGGAAGCCCATGATCAGCGAAGAGATCCCGGTTGAGAATTCTCCAGCTCCGTCCATGAGGTTGCCATGTGATGACGGATGAGAGTTCTACATTGTTGGCCAACGAAACCATGCAATCATATCAGATTAGATTTTTGCATTTTCTACTCCAATCAGCGTGCTGGGCGTCGAGGGCGAAGTTTGATGTGTGAGAACTCACCTGGATCCGAGAGCATCGAAGCGAGCTTGGCAGGAAGCTTCTGTGCTTGTAGAGATTGTGGGTGAGGTGACGATCCTCCCGTTGTGGGCACGGGGATGGTGGCGAAATCGCGGTAGGCGGTCCCACTGCCTTCTACATTTCCTTCCTCGTCCTCTGTGCCATCCCTCTCCGTCTTCAACTGGGCTGTTGGACTCCGGTCTGCACCTCCATCTGTGGCGGCAGTGCCATTGCCTCCTCCACTTCCAGAGAGTGCCCCTTCCCCGACAGTTGGGGGCACACCATCGAGGTGGCTGGCATTGCTGTTATTGTTCACCTGGTTCATCCTCCTCCATTAATTATTGTGATACCATTATGTCCCCAAGTCCAATTCCAGTGTCCCTCGACCTACCTATCTGCTTGCGAACTGGGTGCTATTGAACGGGGACTGTTGTTGTGTTGACGGAGGCTGACGCCACAGACACAGACTGTCGTAGCTCATGGTAGCCTGGTATAATCTGACGTGTTGTC
>JALLBE010001811.1:0-14991 GCA_036939795.1 Thalassiosira mediterranea | reverse complement strand
TGACCCCCTCGAAGATGCATGATGCTGCGACATTGCAGTGACCCTCCTTCAGCTTATACTTCCTCAGCAGGTCAAACTTCTCCTCCCACCTTGCATTGATTGTGTCAAAAGAGAATCCAATCTGCTGCAGACACCGACGACGATGTTTGCATAGCTTCTTAGATTTTCCAGCGACGCGTTGGTTACTTACCCACTGCCCTAGCCTGACCCCCTTGAAAACACATGCTCTAGGAACATTGCAGTGTCCCTCGTTATGCTTGTACCGCCTCAACAGGTTAAATTTCTCCTCCCACTGCTCATTGTTGGTGTTAGGATGCATGATGATATCATCTGCGAAGGGCCACGCTGCAGCACACCGCCAATGAATTTCTGGTGGAGGGTCAACCGGGGATATGCTTTCATGCGGATTTCTCCCTTCCCTCTGAGGAGCAGTACACAACAGTAGAGCCCTTTAATGCGCGCATGAGTTGCCGGCCCGATGCTCACAGCTTGCAGCAGACTGCAGACTGGTTGCTCATTTTGCTCTCGCGCTCTGAACCTGAAGTGTCGGCGCGGTGGACGCGGAATGCGGACGGCGGCCGCGCGGCGATGAACGTCGTGTTTATGGAGCTAAATAGGGGGCTTCTTTTTCACAAAATTCAATTTGAAATACCATTTTAATGAAAAATGGATCAAATTAACATCATAAACGTCTATTTAGGCAGCAAAATAATGCTTTAGGAATATCCGCGTCAAATTATATTTTTCGCGCGATTCACAACACGCACTCGCAACCATTCGCATAATATCATTGTCAGCTCGCGCGGCGCGGCGTCGGAAGAGTTGTAGGGACGACAGGCGGGAGCTAGAGAGAGGGAGAGCGGGGACGTCGCCGCGGGCGGGAGGACGGCGGCACGGCCAGGGGGGAGATCGTCGACGGGCGGTCCCTGCTCGCGCCGCGCGGTGCGGTCGCCGTATCGATCAATCGTCGCATCGTTGTCGAATATACCGGACGTCATTGGTACCAACGTTGCCCCCCCCCTACCTCGCGCGAAGGGACGATGCCGTCCTACGTGAAGCTCGTCTCGGACGTGGAGTACAACACCCTCCACCACGCGCCGAATGGCGGGGGCGGCGGCGGCGAGGGCCGCAACGGCAATGCCGGCAATATCGGCGGCCGGAACGGGGGCGCGGGTCGAAAGAGGCCCCGGTCGGTGGCATCGTCGTCGTCGTCTTCTTCTTCCAAAGACCCGGGATCCGGCTCCACTGGCTCCGGGGGGCGGGACCCCGAGGGGTCGGGGGTAGCGAGGAGGAGCCCCCGCCGCTCCTCCGCGAGCGCATCGGCTTCTTCGGACGACGTAGGCGGCAATGCCGTCGATGATCCTGCCGCCGGCAATGACGCCGGCGAGCAGAGTGCCGCGACGACGCCCGCTGCCACCGATAACCCCGCGGACGATCAAGGGTCGCCGGAGTCCGACTACGTCCGCGACCCGATACCGGCCTCGCCTCAGGAGGGGGGAACCACCCCGCGCGAGGACGGTTTGGCCACGCCGGGGAGCGGCGGGAGGGAGGGAAGGAGGAGGCCGTCCAGGAGGGCCAAGAGCGCCGCCGTCGAGAGGCTATCGGAGTCGGCCACCAAGAAGCGCAGAAGGAGGAGCGCTGGGGGCAACAAGCCGGCGGGCTCCGCATCATCCCTCGGGGAGCGGGCGAGGTCGGCGCTCGAGGACGTCGCGTCCCCGTCCGCGGTTGGTGACCAAACGGAGCCGGAATCCGTATCGGTCTCCATCTTGACGGGAACGGGCGCATCTCCGAAACGGATCATTTCCAACGACGACGCGCGCGGAGAGGGTTCCGCGAAGGATGGTGGGGACGCCTCGGAATCGATACCGCCGGCCTCCACGCCCAGCCCTCCCGGGAGGGGGGGCGATGATGGCGAGGAAGAGAACGGATCGAGGTCGAAAGAAGCTGCCTCGGACAGGGATGACGATGGCAAGGATGAGACCCCTCCTCCGGCGCGCGCGATCCCGGACGGGCTCGGCGCCGGGGCGGCCGCCTCCGTCGGGCCCGCGGGTTCCTCCGTTTCCTCCGTCGGGAGGGGTCGCGGCAGGGGCAGGGGACGAGGCAGGGGCAGAGGAGGCGCTGGGGGCAATAGGGGCAGGGGCAGATCCGCAAGCACCCTGGCGGCGCTGGCGGAAGCTTCCGGCGGCGGGGACGAAGTCTCGCCTGCTGCGCCGTCGGCATCGAGGGTGAAAGCCGTTGCCACTCTGTCCAGGGGAGCGAGAAAAGCCCCAAAGGAGTCGACGACGGCCGGGGGGGACCAATCGTCGGGACCGCCGGTAGCGATTCCCGGGAAGCGGGACGATGGTCCTTCGGAGGACGCAGCGCAGGAGGGGGCGATGGGCCCGAAGAACTCTTCCGGCGAAGGGGCGGGGGAGAGGTCGAGCGCCGAAGACGATGGCGGCGGGAATGGGCCGGGGCCCAACGGCGGCGGCGAGAGCGAGAAGGCTCACGCGGCGAAATCTACTACGGGGAGCGGCAGGCCGTCGAGGAGGGCCAAGGCCGCAGCCGCCGTGAAGCTCCTCGGGTTGGACTCCGACTCGGACTCCGACGACTCCCAAGACGGCCGAATTGTGTCCCTGAAAGCTCCTGCGCCTAATGCTCGTACCGCGAGTGCGACGGGCGTGGTCAATACCAGCAGAACGACGGAGGCAGCCATCGGGGCCAACGGTGCCAGCGGCGGCGCGCGCATCGCTGCCGCGGCCGCAGCGAATATCGTCCACACCCCACCGAACAACGCGGGTATAATGGCGACCAAGGTCGCCGTTGCGGCTCGAGGGAACGCTGGGATGGGCAAACCAGTCGATGCCACCGCGGTGGGCCAAGGGGTGGCTCGCCCCATCGTGGCACGGCAGCCCTTCGTCTCCCCGAACGGGACGATAAGACCTCCCACTGTCCCCGCTGGTGCGGCGGCGGCGCCCGCCGCTCGACCCGCCCCGCCCGTCCCCGCCGATGCCAGGCTCTTGCAGGAAGCCAACGCCAGGATGCTGCAGGCGAGGGCCCGAAATCATCAGCAAACCGCCGGGATGCGAGGGAATCGCGTCGGCGCCCCCGTCCGCCACATGGCGAATCAGCTCTCGCACAATCAACTCAATGGATCTCGTTCATTGCCTCCAACGTCGTCGAGGCACGTTAGCCAATGCGCTACCCAGCCACGCTCCAACACCGCCCAGCAGCGCCAGAGCCAAACAACAAATACTTCTTCCAGCCAACCGAGTCAGGCGAGGCAACAGGCCCCGTCGGCCTCCAACAAGGCACTGGAAAGGTGGTCCGAGTATCGAATCGACGCCGCCTCCACCGTCGAGGAGTTGGAAAGGATCCGCGGCCGCCTCCTGACCCTGGTGGATCGAGTCGACGCCCGGCTGATGGATAGGAGGATGGTGGACGCCCTGACGGAGGTCGTCGAAGCCCGCGATACCGCAGATTTGCAAGGACTGACGACGCAGCAGCTGATGGATAGGATCAAAAAGGAAGTTGATGAGACGGTGGGGGGAAATGATGGCAGCCCCGTTGCCAGCGCGGCTGCATCCCAGGATGATGAGAACGACGAAGAAGAAAAGCCCAAGGCCGACGGAGCGGACAAATCATCATCGTCATCCAATGTCGCCAACAAAAGACAGCGACCTTCAATGTGCCCACTCTGCTTCGAGAAGAACGTGTCTCCTTCATCCTGTGGTCGCTGCGAAGTTTGCGACGAGAAGGAAATATGCAGCAATTGCTACTCGCGGTGTTCCGGTTGCGGCAATTCCACTTGCGCCGATTGCCTCATGTCCTGCGACGGATGCAGCTCTCGTCAGCACTGCTCCGATTGCATGGCGCTCGGGGGCGGGAAATGTGTGGTATGCCGTCCCAAGTGGGCAAGTGGGACGCGGAGGCTTCCAAATCCCGGCGCAGCTCAAAACTCGGCGAGGCGCGCGGGCAATGCTCCCATGTCGAACCTCGGACTCGCGAACAAAAAGCTTGGATATCCGCAGTTCTACCCTGCTCCAAACTCCCTTCCCCTGCGTTCTTACCCTCGGTACAGTGCAGCGTACCCTGCACAAGGCCAGCAGGCCGTTGGCAACCAATCATACCCAATGGGAAATTCACAGACTCAGCAGCAACAATATGATCACCTGCAAGCCTCTATGGCACAAACTGTTGCCAACCGCTATCAGTATGCGTTGACTCAGGTAGGAGGAAACTCAGTAAATCACATGGCACAGCGTTCAGCACAGCCACCTTCAAGCATGGAGATGGCTGCAGAAAATCTCTACTCAATCCACCGCTTTGTCATCACTGAAGAAGGCACAATTGGTGTGAATATCACCCTACAGACGAAGACACAAGCTTGCCGCATAAGCACAGTCCACCAGAATTCGGTGGCGGACCGCTGTGGAGTACTGAAAAACGACGAGATAATGCGGCCACGAACGAATTTTGCGCATGGACAGTCCGGCGCTCTATATGATCTCTTCCTAAAAGCAGCGAAGAATTATCGGCCTCTCATCTTTGAAGTCAAGCGCCACTACAACCCAGCATCGACAGCCGAAAAATATCCCCTGAAAGGGGCACAGTCCCTTCATCGTTTCGTGATAACAGAGGAAGGTCCGCTTGGCATGAATATATCCAGCACCCCAAATTCTCTGACCCATGTGACGTCGGTCAATCCCAACTCTTTGGCAGAAGTTCACGGAATTCAGAAGGGTGACATTATCTGCAAACCGTTTACACATGGATTTCAGAAGGGGAACATGTTGGATTGGTTGAGTACTAACGTAAACAGGCGCCCGCTCGTCTTGGAAGTGTGGAGACCAGTGACAAACTCGGGACATCTCAGCCAAAAACCTTGGAAATCGAATGAAGAAAATCCTTTCAACTTGGCATACCCCGCCGATGAAAGGTCGGATGCCGTGCAGAGGAAGCCATTGGACAATGAGGTCATTTTACTAGATGATAGCACTGATGGCTCCGCTTCCGAGAGCGGTCCGTATCTTTGTGATTACTGTCGAGAAGAATTCGACAGCTATGATGACGCAGCTAGCCACGAGAAGGGGTGCCGATTGCGAAATGAGTGATGACGAGGGGTAGAACCTAGACCGGTAGGGATAGGGCAGAGTGTGGCATCATCTCTTGGAATTACTTAGCTTACTGCTTAGACTTCATCCAACAGTGGTAATGGTACCATATATAATAACTAATTCATACGATACAGACCTTGCCAAGTTAATCGCGAAGAAGTGCTCATGCACGGACCAGAACGATGTCACCATGAGTCATATAGTAGGCATCAGTAATGATCATACACTCCAGTCAGTAGTTAACAACATAGCAAGTAGAAGGATCAATTGCACCAGAGAGATGGATCCGAAAAAAGGCTCACTCTATGAAAAGTATATACACCGTAGCATGAGCAGGAACGCAATAGTGACAGCGAGATAGCCAATAGTGCAGAGAATGTAAAATTGAGAGGGATCGGACAAAATGGACCCACAGATGAAAAGTATGGTATAGAAGAATGCGTTGATCGACTGTTGTGTGCCGCCTACATTTCCTCTCGCTTGCTCTTGTACTGTGTGCTGCATCAATTGACAAATGGCTGATAGTAACGTACATATTGCAGTGAGCTCTTCCTACCTGCCTGACCAATTAAATAACTTGAATAAGTGCAGTGCTCATGCTCACCTAGATCATTTGCCCATAAACCAATCCTGCTGATAACCACGCCCACCGCAAGCATTGCGACTGATATTTTGTCATCGGCCACAAGTAAGGTGCCGCATAAAGATACTGTCAGCAAGGCTAACATGAACGAAATCGATGCAATCGCTATTGTGCCAAGTGAATGATTGCAGTAAGAGAAATCAAATGCAACAGTTCCCAGCAAGCCACATACTTGAGCGGCTCCGCGGACTATCCCAATCCATTTCAAAGACAACCCACGCCAGATCAAGTATGAAGTCATGATATCGCCCAAGGTTAAGACATTGAGATATAGCAACGATTGTCCAAGCCCCGCAAGAGCCATTTTTTGCCTGAAATAAATCACAAGTCCAAATTCCTTGGATGAGTGCCGTTTTTCGCGCTCTTCGTCGTTGTCGTTGGTTGTTTCTTCATCTCCATCGTCTTCAACTTCTCCATTGCCATCAACTCGTTCCATCATTAGTGCCGGGGTCAACGCACATATTCTCTTAAACGCTTTGTACCTCACCATGAATGAAATGAGACATATCGATGCAATGGCAATAAATGCAGTCCCAAGACGCTCTCCGGCACTATTGAGAAAATACCCTGTCACAATTGGGCCCAACATCTTGCAGACGAGATGCACACGTCGCAGTTTTACATTGACACCCCCCAGAAAGTTTGAACTGTTGCTCATAACAATGATCCAATCCTTTTCAATCGATACTGCTGCAACCTGACTGAAGAGGTTCGCAAGACCACTTGCCAGAATGATCGTAACCAAAAGGGCTTTGGCTGTGGCATCCAAATTATCATCATCAGACCCAGCTCTAACATACATTAGTCCATAACAAAGTCCACAGCATGAGATGGTGCATGCATACTGCCCAATTAATATCAAGATCAACGATTGAAGTCGTCGGTTGTTGGCAACGCTCACATCCAGATACCGCCCAGCTCTTCCTCCGCACAAGAATGCTAATATCCCCGATGTGAGTCCGTACAGTGAGACCAGTAAAAGGCTATTCGGAAGGACCGCCGAGAGAAAGATGACTAGAACAAATTGAAATAGAATTTGCGCTGATTCGTCGCAGACGTATGATAAGATTAATAATCTCGTCGCATGCTTCAGGTGGTCCTGTCCTTGCCCTTCGGAGGCCTCAATCCCCAATTCGCTCTCGTCTTCGAACATGATTTGGGCAAAAATACTACGTGGCCTCCACAGGACGAAATGTTGTTAGGACTGACTCTGCGCTGAGCTTGAATTGCTGGTTGATTTATTCTGATCTTTTCAGGCTCGTCATAATATCTAACGGCATTCGCGCTGGTGTTAATTAGCACCGGCGGCTTGGGACGAGACGAACTCGAGAGATATTACTATAATTTGGCAGCGAGAAAGCTTGGCGGTGAAGGGTGGCATGGCTTGCTCGGTGCGGGGGGCTCAGGGATCGGGGGTCGGGGGAGCTCATGGCACTGGGCTAACTCATGAGCAAGGAGTGAGGAGCGAGAGGCACGCGCCAGCGCCACATCATCTCTCAACGTCTGTCTGCGTTTTTGTCTGTGTTGTACACGCGCACATCATCACCAACCAAGGCCAGCTGCGTGCAGAAACGTGGTCATTCTCAGGTCACAAGTCACAATGAGATAAGGATCCAAGAAAGTGTCCAATAAAATTAACTGTACGAAAAAGGATCCCCATCATGACCCCATCACGTGTGAACTGACACAGACCTAAACTGCAGTAATGTACCCTCATTTAGTGCTGGTCTTTATCATATATTATGGCACACCTTTTCGCGGAAGTGACAATCAACAGCATGGACGATACTCCTGTATCTCTTCACGCTCGCATCACTTCTGGGCTGCTGTGCTTGACAAGACCGAAACTGCACCTCTCTATGTGCTTGCTGCAGTCCTTCTTCTTTCCGAAAGTCTCTCTGCAACTTGGGCACATCCATATTGTTTTCGAGCCAATCTTTCGACCACCCTGCTTCTCAGTATCAACTTTGTTCCGTGGAGCCAAGGCCGGGGGCAGGGCTTCAGGGTTTGAAGCAAGCGTTTTGGCAAAGGCAACAGATTTCTTCAGGCTGAACTCGACATCAGGGCAGCACTTCACACACATGCCCCATTTCGTGAATGTTGCCTTGCACCCAAGGCAGGCGAAAGTTCGTTTACAAGTGGCTTTGCTTGAAGGGGGGTTTGGCACATCTGGTGATAGTGCTTCTTGCTGAGGGCACACCTCATCATCATTACCAACAGTAGGCGCGACGATACTGCCATCTAGTGGCACATGCTCAGGATTGCTGGAATCATTGTAGTCAGAACTCTTCTTCTGCCTCAATTCTTTGGACATATTTTGAATCGACTTTGCCCTGAGGGTACGCATTGCTTCATCGAGACTGATGTCATAGCCATCCCAAACATTCATGTCTTGACCACATACTCCATTGAAAAGAGCACACAGATCCTCAATCTTGTCAGGCTGACACTTCAGCACTTCCCCGAGACCCATGCAGCTTTCATGAAAGTCCAAGGCCTTGTCAAGACGCCACATTTCAAGAGCCATCCCCTCCTTCTCAGAGATCCACTCCACAGCTTCTTGAATGAGATCTTCGTCAGAATCTTTTTTCTCCTCGACAGTGAAATCACCATATGCCTCTACTGGGCTTCCAGTCTTGGGGTTGATTCCAAAACATATTAACGCCAGCCCAACAAAAAGCCGTCCAGGTGGAAGCAATGTGATTCCCTCGACTCTACATGCACCACCACGAAGATCTAGCGTGTTTGCACAGCATGCAAATAGCTCCAAGTTGCCTGAGGTTGGCATTGCTGCAACAGGAATACAATTTTCAGGAACAAACACCATGCCCCCACCATCTTTTCGCTTCCACCTGCCACTCTTATTGATGGATAATTTCCTTGGAATATTCACGTCGACAAACATTTCATCAGAGCCATCGTTGAATCTGATGAAGTTATCTCGACGCCGTTCGGATGCAAGGACAGAAATCAACCTAGCACCCTCTGGTGCATCATTGACAAGAGGCTGACTCCTGGGCTCATCCTCAGAAGAAAGCGTATGCACAGAAGGAAAGTTGAGAGTCTGCCTCATATTTGACGAGGTCACATAGGCAGTGACACCAGGAGCGTTGAATAAATCAACGAGAAGAGGACTTGAAATCGGATGGCAATGTCCAGACATCGATATGGTGAATTGTGTTTTGATCTGCGATTCAGTTGGTTCAGACAAAATGCAAGAGAGAGTGCTGTTCACAGAATCATAATTGTCCACGTTCGTCCTGAATTCTCTGATCAGGGATTTGCTAAGCTTTGTTGAGAGCACGAACACACGCTTGGTACGAACATTGGTGTCGCTCCTCAACACACTGTCAACCGATGTTGGATACCAAGCGCCACAAGCGCGTCCACGCCACCCTCTTTGGTTAGCACTTCCTGAGACTTCTAGAAAGCTGATTTCTTTGATTGCAACTGAATATGTTCCAATGATATAGTCCCTGAGTTGGCTGTCACTCTCCCATACGTGTGCAGGAACAAAGACAATCATCGAATTCCCACTGACATAAAAAGAATAGAACTCCAATCTATTGTACAAAAGATGACCAGAGTCAAAACTCCCCTGCTGCACCAATTTCCCACTGATTTTCAACTCAAATGGATGCCGTTCTTTGTCAAGAATCTGTAGCAGGTGATCAGGATGAATGAACGGGCCATCAAGTTCTATTGCCATACTTCCATCGGACGAGTATTCTTTGTTGCTCTTGGGAGGCTTCTGGACAATGATGGTGTCATAAAACAACCAAACCGACAAGATTCGTAGCACATTGATCTTCGAGTTTGGCATAAGGTACGGAGGATCGTTGACTTCCAGTACTGCAGGATTAACGTTGAGACAGTCCGCAACCCTACGCTTTAAGCTTTCCACAGTTCCATGTAAATGGCGTATTCTAGTAGCGGAGACTCGATTTTTCCAGAGGAACTGATCCCTCTTTTTGCTGTTCGAGAAATCGTGAAGAAGATTTGCAATTGCCATTGGTTCCGAATAGAGACCAGCATCAAAATAAGATCGAGATGTGAATGTCTTCGATACAATTTCGTTGAAAGTATCAGTGTCATGGTACATGGGGCTTGAAATAGCCCAGGGTGTCTTCATAAATAATCACGGAAAAGGATTCGTAAGAGCCTTCGCGAGCCTAAACGAGCGAGAACACGCAATAAATTCAGATGAGTTGATGCCTCACCTTAGGAAATGAAAGTATGGCTGCTAGTTGAATCGCTTCAGCGGCAACACCAAATTGAATTCCTAAGCCAACAAATGCGCCCAATGTCAAATCAATCCCAAGAGCAACAACAAGCGATCCCAACGAGGTGATTTCTCCATCATCTGCGGCCATTGAAATAAAATTTGATGCATGAAGGGACTGGAATGACCGCTCGATCGTTGATATGTCTGGAGGCTCAAGGCACTCCAACAGTATGGGAGTTACAGCCTCGTTCAACATGTCTCGGAGCGAGAGTATTACACTGTCAAGGGGTATTCTCACTATTTCCCCTGCCTCAAATGGTGGCATGTATCTGTGATAGGCATCGCGGCTATAGAGGCGATATACGTTGCCCTCCCGTACTTCAACGCAACACAGAAGTGGGAAGAATATGAGCAATGAATTGCAGGTATATTTTCGATTCTTCTGAGAATAATAATATATGCAGCTCTCACCCCGACCTGTCCGACCAGCTCTCTGAGTAGCACTTGCTTTGGAAATCCATGTAGGCACCAACATTTGTCGATGTGATGCTCTGTTGTACACTATCTGTTTGCAAAGCCTGCCAAGCGTACGTAGGCGCATCAATATGGTGTGAGACATTGAACACGAGTATCACGAGGAGATGGCGAAGTCACATTAAGCTCACCCAAGACAAATCACATGGTCGACGTCTGGTAAGGTCAACGAACTTTCCTGGAACAGTTAGAACAATAGCAACGGAAGGTTGAGATCCCATGGACGAGAAGAATACCAGAATATGCACCTCTATCTTTGACGCACAGCGGCATTTGTGGCAATGATGACTTTAACTTCTCCTGCCTTGGGCGGCTCAAATGCAGCCATTTGATCCTCAAATGGAACATCGCTGTGGATCGGAAGGCAGATGTAGGTAACTCCAGGCACACGAAGCCTTTCAATGAGCTCTGAGATTGCTTCTATGTCCGCCATACCAGGGACAAAGATAAGGACAGCTGACCCGTGACTGCCAACGGACGCCGTTATCTGTGTCGCGAGTTGATATAACTTCTCCATGGTAGGGGCCGAGGGAGCTGTTTGACACATGCTCTTTTCACATGCATGGAATACATCTTGTGCCGCTTTGGCACTTTTTGGAGAGAGTGAGAGCAGATTCGTCACTAGAGAAGACAAAGAAGTCAGTCCAAATCTGAAGGGATGAAGAATTGACAAGGCACTCCAGCCAATCCCACGACACTCACAATCTTCAACAAAATATTCTTTAATTGGAAACCGACGAGCTCCTACATGTATGGGAGGTTGCGGAGCTCCAAAATATTGACTGTAGAGTTCAGCCGCCATGGTGGCGCTCATCAGTACGAGCCTTATTGTCGGATGGCTTTGCAGTAGACGGCGACACAAAAGGCAAAGAATGTCTCTGATATCAATAAAATTATATGTCAGGGCATCGTGAATTCATCAAGGAAAATGGAAGAATTTATTTGTAACGATTTCGATTCTGAAACTCACGTATCAACAGATCTTTCGTGGACTGTGAAGTCATAAACATTGAATGAATGATGTGAGCTGCATTTGCGGTACAACCAATCTACACATGAACAAAGCGAAAGTAGTTGGAAGTTGCTCACCCTCGTCGATTATGAGATGTGTCTGATAGAGTCAAGAGATGTCAGTACGATTATAAGAACCGAAACGAGGAGGGCATGTATTCATAGCTTATACTCACGTGGGAGTCGAACCAGCTAGGGTGGTTTGCGAGGAGTCTGACCACATACCCCGTCGTGACGAACCAGGCGCGGGTCTTCGACGTCTCATACTCCCTCACACCGTGCCCCACTGCAGATGACATTAGAATGATGAGCAGTGAATGTGAGAATAGAACGTACATCTGAGCATCCAAACTTCAGATGCCACGTTACATTTCAATCAGGAAGCCTGCCTACTCACTTCTCAGCCCGATCTTGTCCCGCAAGTCCGGTTCGCAGCTCCTAACCCTCTCAGCTAGTGCCTTGGCCGCGATCCTTCGTGGCTGGCTCACAATCATCCTGACTTCGGGCGCCCTCGCCGTCGGCTCTGGGGGTCTTGCGCGCAGGAGGAAGCAAGGCACGCGAGACGACTTCCCGCACCCCGTCTCCCCGTGTATGATGGTGACACGTTGGTCACGGACAGTGCGCAGAATGTCCTCCTTGTGCTCGTCGATGGGCAGGATGAGAGGTTTGTCTGGACGTCTTTCCTCCTTTATTGCAGCTGCAGCAGGGATGACTCCAGCAACCTCCAGGAAGGCCTTCTCATTCTTGGCAACCGTCTCGTTGTCCAACGGGAAATCATCAAACGTCAGACTCTCCAGGATTGAGTGGAACGTGCTGTGGTTGAAGATGCGACACGGCATATTCTGCATCGGATCCGTATTGTTGCCAATCGCGCGCAGAAGGCACCTCTCCAGTACGTACAGGGATTGTACGTCGACCCACTTGAGCTTTCGCCGTGGCGGCTCAATGGTGGCCCGTTTTCTTGGATCACACCTTGTCCTCTCCAGCGCAGAGCGGAACGCGTCAAGGTGCCTCTGTTCAACATAGTCCAAATCTCTGGATTCAGCTGACCCACCTTTAGCCATGAATGTAGTAAGGGGCAACAGCGCAACTTTGCATACATCTAATTCTTGATGCGAATCCCGAGCGAGCGACAGATCAAGCCCACCAGGCAGAGAGGGGAATATGACAACACGGTCATTCTCCACGCCCTCATCTCTATCATCTGACTCGCCATCCTCGCCATAGGTGTCTGGGAAGCCGCTAACATCTCCAAATGAGTAGAGCTCGTACGAGAAACGAATCGCCAGATCCAACTCCGGATCATCTGAAGATAACTTCCATCCGCCCTCGACTCTCTCTGAGACATGATCTGAAACAGCTTGCGGATCGCGACGGTCCATCTCCTCGCGTGGAGGCAGTCCCTCGCCGCTTTTGATGCCCTCATTCTCACCCGAGAGTTTCCAACGTAAGCTCTCCCAATATTTATCCCTTTTCTTCAGATCCTCGTGCCTCAGCAAGGGACCAGTGTAATCGTTTCCCAGTAAGACAGAGAGCTCGACCATGGCACGAGAGCACGGCAGACCGATCGCCTGAGCTACACGAGAGCGAGTCAGCAAGCCATAGGGGTGGAGGATTTCAGCAGAAGGGTCTAGGGCGTGAAATTGCAGGTATTTGACCTCCATAGCACCACCCATTATGTTGCCCTCGCCCACGCCATCGTCCAGATATCCGTAGATGAGGTAGTCACTGTCATTAGCCAATGCGTATGTGCTCCCGGTGGGGTCGTCAGCGCTTGCCCTCGCCACATCCGCATCCGCCTCTCCCTTGCACTGAATGATCTCGACCGATCCGCGGGGCAACACAGAGCTCATCTCGGCGAAGGCACACATCGATCGCTCTATTTGATGCATCGCCAGCGGACTCAGGGGAAAGGATGAGAGGTACGCTTCGGCCGCATCGTCCTCATTGTTACCATTGGCATCATTCTCGGCGCCGTTGCTGTCAATCGATTGACGATCGCGCTGTTGCCGCGCCTGCTTCCTCGCAGCACTCCTAAACTTCGTCGCTCCAGCCTCACCTCCAATACCCTCCGGGAGGGTCCCATGCACACAAAGATTTCGGACATTATCCCATTCGTCCTCCCTCCGCTCTCTCCTCCGTTTCTTTTCCCTCCTCTTCATCTTTGCATCGGGCCCATCGAAGAATATTCTCAGTCTCATGCCGTGTCTCGCGGTCAGTTGCGAGAGATAGGAAGTAGTGACATCGTGTAGCAGAGAGAGGGGTGTTAGGGATGGTAATAGCAGCTGCGCTCGGAGGGATTCCACGAGGCAATTGGAAGACGTGATATCGCGGTGATGTCGGTGGTAGGCCAGGCGGAAGAGGTGGAAGACAAGACCGTCGCCGTCGATTGCGAGGGTGGTCGCGCCGGGGTCAAGGATATCATCGTCGGAGGAGGAGCCGTCGAGGGCAAGACGGCGGAGAAAGCCGCTGAGACCGTAGACACCCATGATGTCGCTTTTTCGGGTGCGATATCCTGCTTTCAATGGTTCCTGCTAACGATGCTCGAAGCTGTGTTCAGTTCAGTTCGTTCTGTAATACTGTAGTACACAGAAGCAAACATTGTCAGGAGAGAGGAAGGATATCAGAAACGTTTCATTTGGCGGTATGTCGGGGGCAAAGGATCAAGTCCATGCGTGATATCCTGCACGAAGCAATCATGTTCCAGACCACGATCTACCACGACACAAATGACAGTGCCCCATTTCATTAGACACGTCTGCAGCGCACAGCCGCGCACCTTCGGAGGCGACACCCTGCGCCAAGTGCTACTGGGGATCTGTTTCGATGGCTCGGTCCTTGCTCGGTCTGGGGGGCAGGGCTAGAGTCAAGTTTTCACGAAGGGCATCACTAACTGTGAAATTTTCAGAGCAAACGGGACCGCGCTCTCGAACTTCGTCCATGATCGAGACGATCACGCTCGCTCGACGATCACGCTCGATTCCGCTCGAGCCATGACAAAAACTATGAACGAACGTTGACGTACCAAGAGCCCCGTGCATCAACGGACGAAGGAGGTCTAGATAGTCTTCGGTCGTTACTAAGTGAAGTGCACGTCTGGTTAGAGGCTCGAGAGAGCGTGCGCGCCCGTGGCGAGCCCGCGAACGCGAGTAGGATCGTGGTAGTGGTGGTAGGGTATCTCCTGGGGCCGTATCGACCCGGGTCGTTTGCCGACACGCACGGGGAGGGGATTGAACGTTTCGGCCGTGCCGTCGCCCGTCGCCCTCTGAGCCTCGCCTCTGTCGGCCCGCACCCTGATCTCGGGTCTTTGTCAAGCGATCGTCAGCAAAGGCCCGAGATGAGGGTGGTCGGCCCGCCTCGAACAATGGGAAGGGAGTTGGTCGTCGGTCGTCGGTCGTCGGGCGGTCGGGCGTCGAGTAATGATGGTTGGTTGTGGCTAAGGCGGGTGCTAATTAATGATTTTCCTCATATCAATTACCTCC
>JALLBE010001808.1:0-15869 GCA_036939795.1 Thalassiosira mediterranea | reverse complement strand
TAGGTTGGAACACCCAAACATCACCCTGGGTCCATCTGGTGGCCGTCAATGCAAGGGCCAAAATGCAGTATAACGCTAGCTTCGCCATGCTATAACCGTTTACGTAAAACGCGCTCCTACAGCCGGGTGTGGGTGATTTTTTTCAGAAAAAAGTTTGCAATTATCTTCAGGGGACCTATTAGGATCATAGTATGTACCAACGTATGACTATTGGTACATTGGGTGGTTGTAGTGGATGCAGCTCATATTGTGCTTAAAAGCTAGTGTTCCCCATGCTTTCCGAATGGACTAGGCTTATGCATATAAATGCACAAACAACCTTAAAAATGGCCATTTGGGCATTGGCGGGTGCACTGCTATGATGAGTGCTTTTACTTAGGCCGAAGCATGGTCACAAATCAGTATCCGACCCGTATTTATGAGGCTACTTTGAGCTAGCCGTTGGGCATGAAGTGGTCAATATTTTTTGCTGAAATTTTCACTATGTAATCAGGTGAGTTAGACGAGATGATAGACACCTTAATCATCAAAATTGGAATTTGAAAAATTGGCCTAGTATGGGCTGGACGGGCTACTATGGCTATGGCTATGACCGTTGCCTTTGTCACTACTTCTGCAGCTGACAATTCTGATTCTGATGAGCAATCAATTATGACCAATAACAATCATAACCAAAACTCTCCCTATCAGCACTGACATGCCCTTTCGACTGTTACTAACTTCGAATGGACACAGCTAGCGGTGTGAATTTTTGGCCGTTTTTGAAGTTTGACACAGTTTTAGTTTTAGAAAGCTCTACTCAAGCTCAGTCTACTGGGCTCCATGTCGGTCCATGAAGCTTAGCAAGGGGCAACTCGATGGCCGCGAAGTTGGCCGTTTGTGAAGGACGGTGTACATGGCAAAAAATCTAGCAAGGAATCTAGTCCAATGCATCAAAGATTGCCCACAATATGGCTAACCTGCTCTTAAGAAAAGGAGGGTGATTGCAGCTGTATTGTACAGCTATATTCACGTCTCAGGCACTCTAATCAAAACCCTGTCCCCTATCCCTGGTTAGGGTAGGGCTATCATTTCATGTTGCCAGAAATAAGAATGAGTTGACCTTGAGCAGTAGAAATTACTATAAATGAGCAGAAGTCCTCGATCTGCCGCACAATTGGAGACCTTGTATAGAATGTACTCTACAGCAGAACTCGTGAGATGCTATGAAAATGGTCCAAAAGGGATGGTGTTGGTGAGATGTAAATGGTGCTGCAGTGTACCAAGGAAGTATCAGAACCCTCTCCAAAGCTCATCATTGTTGCCACCGGTACCCATGGCAACAATGGAGGGCATGAGATAGCAATGCTTCACCTGGTTGCTGACCCAGGCCACTCAGATGGGCCCACAGGGTACGTGAGATGCTGTGAAAATGGCCCAAAAGGGATGGTGTCGGTGAGATGTAAATGGTGCTGCAGTGTACCAAGGATGTTTCAGAATCCTCTCCAAAGCTCATCATTGTTGCCACCGGTACCCATGGCAACAATGGAGGGCATGAGATAGCAATGCTTTACCTGGTTGCTGACCCAGGCCACTCAGATGGGCCCACAGGGTACGTGAGATGCTGTGAAAATGGCCCAAAAGGGATGGTGTTGGTGAGATGTAAATGGTGCTACAGTTTACTAAGTCGGACTAGTTGTAGATTGTCTGTGGAGCTTGGTCTATTCCCAGGATAGCATTTTGCTGGGTTCTAGCTAGGTTTTTCCAGGCAGCTGTGATGATTGATGCCATCCTCTCGTGGTTGAAGCGATGACAGTTGGCAGCCTTTTTGCACTTTATCCACTGCCGAGGACCCAATTTGTTGTCAAGTAATCTTATTTAACAGCCTGTGGCCCATGGTGACTATAAACCACTACTATGTTAGGTCCCTATCTCTTTCTATTGAAGTACTAGCAATATATTTATGCGACTGCCTAGCGACCGCATCGATCAACGGCCATTTTGATGGCCGTAGCTTGATGCGCACGCAACACCGATGCCATTGAGCTTTGAGGCCATTATTGTCAGTGTTGCTCTTGTTGTTTGTGCTTTGTGCATCGTGTGCGCTCGCGCGTGGAAAGAACACATTCATTGCGCGCACAAAATTTGGTTTGTGCTTTGGAGTTTCGATATATTAAGTAGATGAAAACTATTCATCGAAGAGCACAAATTACTTTTGATGGCATGGCTTTGCACACCTCCAGGGAGGTGAGTATGCAACCTCTGGGCAAAGTTGAAATAAATCCTTAATCCTCAGCTCAAGTAGATGAAGGATCCGCATCAACTTTGAGTTCAGAGTGTGTTTTGGAGGCTCAGGGTGTGTGCAACACCCCTAGTTGTGAAGGGGCAATTTATTATCTAGTAATTTATCTAGAAGAAATCGTACAAAATTGCACGTAAATCACACTTGAATAAAAGTTATCTTCACCTGGTTGCCGACCCAGGCCACTCAGATTGGCCCACAGGACACATGATGTTGTGTTGGTGATGGTAATTGTTCTGCACAGTGTACTAAGGAAGTATCAGAACCCTCTCCAAAGCTCATTAATGTTGCCACAGGTACCCATACCAATGGTATCAATGGAGTTACTGAGGTATTTACTTCTGAGATGCACCTATGGTTGTTGTAATAAGAACATTGTTGTTTATCACAGAGCTAGTCTGTTGTAGCTGGAGTTGCCATTGCCCCACACACATGTCTCTCTCAGATGATCTGCATGTTCAAATTAGAAACCCGATGAAATGGGGACATTTGGTGTTCAGACAAAAAATGGAAAAATGTGATTAGCCTCCATTTGAGTTCAGGATGATTGTGTTGATTGTTTTTATGTGAATCCCTTGAGCATAGATAGAAGAAGCAAGTGCCGAGATAAATGTAATCAATGTGGCTGAGGAGAGGCCTGTCTGCTCACAGAGATGGTGGTATATTGGCCTATAAAGTTAGCTACAGTCAGAACAACCCTAGTGCTACTGTGCTCATGCTCTATAGCTTTTGAAATGGTCCAGAAATGACATCGTTAGCCTCGCCCAGAGGTTGTCCAGAATATGGTGCTCTGGGGGGGTTGTCCAGAAGATGGTTATTCACTGGTACACGATTATAGTTGAGCATCAATTATGAAGTTTTGAATTAGGTAATGAGGCAGGGCTCTGAGTGACTCACTTGCATAGCATACAACATGAAACACATTCCAAATAGTGGTGAGATGTTTGTTAGCTGCCTATCTCAAGAAATCTTCATTTAACATGGGTCCTAGTCCTCTACTCAATTGATGAAAAAAAACGAACAACCAACAATTATTAGGATCACCTTAGTTTTAGTTGTCATTGGCTCTCCCCTAGTTTAAACCCATACCAAACACATCCAATGGCTCAAATTAGATATTCTCAATGACTTATATATGCTCTTATGATCTTCCTTATCCTCCTTAGCCTTAGCCCCACTCTGTTGGCCCAACAAACATCCCAACAGCTGGGCCAGCCCCAAGAGTGTTTATGTGGTCCCTGGGCATGGCATGGGAAGGCCCATTTATGTGATACCAAGGACAATCTCTGCCTTCAGGGTTGTGGGTTGTGGCTGTGACAACTCCCACACATGGACCCACGGTCACCTCACAAGCTTCATTGGCCTTCCCAGCCACTCTGGTTTGCCTGGTAAGCACCCCAACAGCAACCTCTGGTGATGGCGAAGCCCCAGGAGCATCCTCTACCCATGCAGTCCCTGCCTGGGACAGACATGATCATCCCTGACTGGACCCCCAACAGTCCAGTAGCCTCACAAGATGCCTCAGATCCCCCCACCTCCATACAGGCAGCTCCAATAGCAATTCTTTGATTCATGTGAGGAGAAGGATTGAGCTATCTCTATCTCCCTGTATTGTTCATGCCTCACCCCCCCTCCCGACCTGGGACCTGACTGATTGTTGTATTTTTGATTCTCATTTGTTGCACCTTGTGTGTACCTCCTCATTCATTATCCTCGGAGGACTGGTGAAGGTTTCACATTGCGTGAGGATGGACCATCACCGTTACATGGCAGAGCTGCCGCCTCTGCATCAGCAGTGGCCAACTCGATATGAACCACAACCCAAAGGCAAAGGGAGGGGCTGTAAATTATTACAATCAACTTCTAACTCACAATGTTGACCATCTCCAGGTGATTCCCCCATTCATTGATAAAAAATTGATAGCCTCTGAAAGGTCTGGAGGGATGGACATGAGGGCAGGGATGGAGGACGGCAGAAGACGTGATTGTATGAGCAGGGGGAGATCTAGATCTACCCTGGGCCCGTGGGTGTGGAGCAGGAGCGGGAGCTGGAGCCGGTTCAAATGCTGGGAGAATATTTTCTTCTGATCTGTTCAGTTGGAGTCTCTAAAGACTACATAAATATGTGTTGCTTGATGGTGATGGACCCCTGGGGACTGGGGACACGACGGGATGGGCGTGAGCAGTGAGCAGTGACCACGAGAACACAAGACAAGAGACTCCTACCTATTCTTGTACCCAAAAAAGTATCCGCTCTCACACATAAAATATCCACATTGGGCGAAATTTGATACGTCATTGTTGTATTTGCGCAAATTCCCATTTTTCCCCCTAATTTTGAACACATCCGAAGTCTGAACTCCAGCGAACGCTTTCTCAACGGGTCAAGTCTATTGATGAATCCTCATATCTGTATATTTTTATGCTCCCGTTGTGTCAGATTGTGTGGCTTTTGGAGCACGTGCCCCTTGTACCGGATTCCACGTAGGAATGGAAGATGCTCCCCAGCCACTAAATTCATTCACAGCGGGCGGGAGCAAAATAATGGTGTGGTTTTGGCTGGGTGGAGTTTGGATCTAAAAACCACGCACTCATCGCGCGGCGTGCGGGCGCGTGGGTGGAAGATCCAAGCAAATCCAGGGCGAAGATCCGCCCACCCCCGCGCGCCGCCCAAGATCTCTCACTTTTTTCCAAGGTGCGAATGATTGGACGGAGAATTGACCGAGAGGGTGTTGCGCTGACCCAGTCACCCGGGCGACGGCTGCATTGCTTCGGTGTGGTCGGGCTGCTTGGACGTTGCAGCAGACCGCACCGCATCGATTTTGCGGTTGGATGTGGCGTGAGGGGACGGCATTTTCGCCACGAGGATTGAAGGTCATTGGGGCTGGTTGGGTCAGGAACAAGCAGGATTACACCAAGATCCTGCCACATCCCCCCCCCGTCCTGATATTCCATCTCGTGGCGGAAGTGGCTGGCCATGGGGATCGGTGTTTCAACGTATACGACATGGGGGCAATGCTGACTGCGACGGATCTATTCTTGGGCTTCACTAATGGCGTCATTTTTTCACCCCCTCCCGAACAGTCACGTTTTTGATCGAACACCAAATCCACCGTAACGATGAGCGACTTCATGATCAACTTCCTCGCCGGTGGCGTCTCCGGAGCCGTTGCCAAGACCTGCACGGCCCCCATCGAGCGCGTCAAGCTCCTCATCCAGACCCAGGATGCCAACCCCAAGATCATCTCCGGGGAGGTCGCCCGTTACACCGGCATCGTCGACTGCTTCACCCGCGTCGCCAAGGAGCAGGGTGTTGGCGCCTTCTGGCGTGGAAACTTCACCAACATCGTGAGGTATTTCCCCACCCAGGCCTTCAACTTCGCCTTCAAGGACGGAATCAAGGCCCTCTTCCCTAAGGCCGACAAGAACACCGAGTTCGCCAAGTTCTTCGCCATCAACATGGCCTCCGGTGGACTTGCCGGTGCCGGATCCCTCTGCATCGTTTACCCCCTTGACTACGCCCGTACCCGTCTCGCTTCCGATGTCGGATCCGGAAAGCAGCAGTTCAACGGTCTTGCTGACTGCTTGAAGAAGACTGTTGCCTCCAGCGGTGTTGGCGGTCTTTACAACGGAATTGGAGTTTCCATCACCGGAATCATCCCCTACCGTGGAGTCTACTTCGGTCTCTTCGATACCCTCTCCGGCCTCAACCCCTACCAGAAGGACGAGTCCAACATCCTCCGTGCCGGGTCCAAGTTCGCCTGCGCGCAGGTCTCCGCCATCTCTGCCGGATACGCTTCCTACCCCTTCGACACTGTCCGTCGTCGTCTCCAAATGCAGTCCGAGAAGCCGCAGGAGGAGTGGGTGTACAAGGGCACCGCCGACTGCTTCAAGAAGATCATTGCCGAGGAGGGAACCACCGCCCTCTTCAAGGGTGCTGGTGCCAACGCCCTCCGTACCGTCGGAGCCGCCATGGTGCTTGTGCTCTACTCCGAGATCACCGCCGCCTTCGGAAAGTAAATGTGACGAGGAGAATGGCTACTAGGAGAGAAATGGATTTGTGGACCACTGTATTTAGATTTTTTTGAGGGGGGGATAGTAGGCCCCTCTAAAGATAACTTGTTCGATCGACAAAAATGACACAGATCTCTTTCCCTGAGTTTGGCGTGGTTGGAAGTCAGATGAGCACAGATGGGAAATGGAGACAGTGCAACTAACAGTAGAAGTATTCTGTTCGTTGTGTGGAACCTGTACAATAATCGCTTTCTCATGACTGGAGGTTGTGACTACTATTACACACTTGGTAACCAATCGCTTCCATTTGAACACCACTTTAATTAACTTGCGCTGTACCCCTGAACTTAGCGAAGCAATGCGCATGTTTCCATCTTGTGAAGCGGATAATCCAGCACACTTGTCTATTCTCTGTGCGGCATCACGAGAACAACTTATCATTCATGTTGCAACATGACAGGACACACATGACACATATCTCCCACCTCCACCCAATTTACACAAGAAATTTGATGATATGCAAAACGACTACATTTGCCAGGTCTCAGCCCAAAATTTCCTTCATCGTTACCAGTATCAGGTTGAAATACCCAGTACTGTCTTATTTTCGAACTACATGATGCCATGCAAACACAAATTGATTCCCATCAAAATTTTACTAACAACTGCAGTAGTCTACTTCGGATACAATACGATGTACCCTGCCTCTTTTTCAACTCCGCTTAGCAGCTGATCATTGACCTACGATGTGTTCATTGAAAGCGAAACTGAGTAAGGGGACTTCCTTTGCTAAAATGAGCTGGTACGATACAAATAGTAATGTGCACGACGAGCTGTGGCTTCATGGGGTCGCATGTTGAGTAGCCGCCAGCATGATGGTTGACCAGGCAAAGGTCCCTTTGTATACCACACCATACTCCAAAGTTCTCAAGGTTGACGGTTGGCAGATGAAATTGGCCTAGGAAGGAGGTTTTAGTTCTGGGTTACATACAGCGTACATACATTCACATCAGCTTATGCTTAACGCGTATACCACAAATATCCTAATACATACACACAGTATCACACCCTGTTTCTTGTCCAAATAGCTCAACAAAACCGCCGTATCTCAGTAAGTTACAAATGCCAGAGAAAACAGAGAAGTCATTTAGGCGCCAAAGCATCCACAGAAAGCTGGGACATTCGTAGGCGAGGTACATCCAGCTTCCTGCATCGTCGTTGCAGTAGCATCTAGGGTGAGATCCTCGTCCAGACTTTGAGTCAGACCTTCATGCACAACCATGCTGGTGGGCGCCGAAGTAGCACCGTCCTCATTGAAATCCGTCTTATCTTCTGCTTCCTCCTTGGACGGCTCCTCCTTAACCGTGGAGAGAAGGTCGTCACCAGCCGCATTGGCCTCAGTTGTGACTGTCTCGTCGTCCGCTGGCATCACCACACCCAACGGTTCATCGTCCACCTCCTCTCGTAGTGCACGGGTCGGGGGCGGGGAGTTTCTCCCCTGCTCAACTTCATCAACTGAACGTGACGGAGTTCCAGCCCTTCCCGTCGTGGTGTCCTCGCGATCTTCCATGATGGGATCGTTATCCATCGAGGACGTCTGGACAGCTGGCTCCTCCTGAACATCAACCGGCGCATCCTTCTTCTTGTTCCTGCGGAAGGTGGGCTTCCTCATTTTCCTTCATTGCATTGCGCGCCACGAAGAAGTAGACGAAGAGTAGACAAAGTGAGGGCCATACATCCAAGACGCAGTGCAAGATTTCGGAAGCACCAGTGTTGCTCCACCACTTACATCTTCATGAGCGACACCATGTTTTCAGTTTCAGTTGCAATCTGTGGTAGTCGCCTACACTGAATAGACCTGTCGTATCACTGCGCCGATGGGGAAGAGTGGATTAGTTATGACGCCGTGGCACTTCTATCTCATCTCGATGCTCTCCCAGGAGTTGAGTGGGCAGTGGGCGGGACGAGGGCGGGGCGGGGGGGGGGTGATGTGATGTGAAAACCCCGCGTTGCTGGCTTGTTTCACAAGGCAATGTCTCGGCAGGCTCGGCGGCAAATCCATCATCGGCAGCGATTGCTGTCGGCATGAAAATAATTTGAATTCTCTGGCATGAGAAGATAATTTCAAGACATAATAATTCCTACATGGAGCGACAAAACTAAGAAGAAGTTTGGCGGGCCAGTCACCGTTGAAAATCCGAAGCGCCCCATGTGTATCGTACCTGTGTCATGATTTTTATTTGCCACATTTTGCCCCCCCAACCTTGCCCAAGCAAGCAACCCCCAACCCTACCATACCTACCTACCTACCATACCTACCCCCAACCCCCAACCCCCAACCCCCCATCACCACACGTCATGATCATGAGATTCATCAAACTAAACTTGTGTAGATACCTACCATCTGTACCTATGTACCATGTGCAACACTAGAGGATAGAGAATTCAACACACATTACCATTACCATTACCATGGACCTGCCTTGTATCATCCACCACCTTGAAGTCTTCACCTTCACCCACTCTGTATCATGACAAATCGTACTGTGGAACAGGAGGGGGGAGCTGTCGTCCCACTGATTGTCACACTTTTGCGCTTGCAGGGGGCCCTGCACTAAATGGGGGCACATTGTTGATTGAACTACAAATACAAACTGTCCTCACTCAGCAGAATCACCATACCAATATCATGCACCTCACACCTCGCATCCCTCTCCAGCTCTCCTTCACCCCTCTTCATATTTTCAACAATCACCCACTCTTTTATTCACACTTCACATTATCATTATCATATATTATCATATTAAAAAAGATCAGATACTATCAGATAGGCACATAAGGGATCACTGATTTGATTTCATATTTCATAGTCATGCAGTCCCCGTCCATACCACAAGCACAAGCCCCCCCCTCAACACAGGATATCTATGTTTATGTCCACATCATGATTATCTCCTCAGAGCCAAGGTCATGGATATTAAAAATATCACATCACATTCTAATACACACACACCAGATCTATTCATCTTAGTTGCATACTAGCCATGACTCACATGTCAACCCAAGGTGAACCTTCCCAGCACTAGCATCAAATATGACTGTACCATAGTCATAGTTGGAGTTGGCACCAACCATATACTCAGTACCAGTACTGCAAGTAGATCCAGATGGAGCAGTGAATGCATCATCGTGTCACCACCATTAACATAAAGCTACAAGTAGATACACAGATATGGACACAGTTAGCATGATAACATTGTCATTGTCATGACCAAACCACATCGATAGAACACATCAATAACTCTGGTAGATTATACAGATACAGATAGTTCTTCTAATACTTGCTAGATGGGGCATTGCATGGTTTTATACACCACAGAGGAAGGTCGCTCCCCATACCCATAGAACACTGCCACCTCATTCACCATCATCACCATCATCATCATCATCATCATCATCATCATCATCATCATCATCACTAACACCGAGACAGCTGTGCTCAATTAAACACCTATCAATTTTTGTGGTGCATGAGATTATATTTGGAATGGCATTTCATCAAACTTCTTGAACACATATCAATGAACGAAAGTAGAAGCTAAAGCTTTCGAACAACTAAGAGTGAAGACTGCTGCATTGCTGCAATGCATTGTTTGGACTACTTTATTACCATGCGATACCTAGGTATTGTAGGTTTCCATATGACCCCAGCTCAGAGTCAAAGTGCATCAAATGACTCCCATTACCATCATGACTAATATGCCCCATAGTTCCTTGGAGATAAACCAGTTTGGCCGCATGCTGATATGCTACTATCAGAAGGACTATCTTAGTGGCTGGGTATCAAGAACCACGTCAGATTACAAACTGTGTTGCTATATTCTAAATTGAAGTGGTCAGGCAACAATATGTAAAACTAAAACCCACTTGCCCATTTTAACCTCATCCATAGTGCACGAGGCCATGCATGAAGTACAAGGTATAATAAGAGGGTCTGAGGGCAGCCAGTCCCAACAGGTGGGGATAGGGTTTAATGCCACTTTCTGCATCATGTGAACCCTCTATCCTGGGACATTCACAGCTATTTTATTGTGCATTGCTACTCTAGAGTCATACACAATGAAATCAGTGATTCGAAATTATTATTCATGCATGTTACTCAATTATTTTCAGCTAGCTAGAGCATCATGTTGCAATTGCTCTACTTCATGTAAAACAATCGAAGATACCCATTGCTGTAAATCATAATGATATAAACCACCATCCTCATCCAACAGTCGGTCCTTCTCAATGAACTCGGTCAGGGCGGCTTTGCTTTTCAGGAAATAAATTCGAGAGCGCATTTTGACAGAAAACAATTTTGCATTGCCCGACGGAAACCACCATGGCATTCCGCAGACATATATCGCTCTGATCTGCAAGGGAAAACACCCCACTGCTTTGGAGAGGAGAGACGCGAGCTTTTTGGGGACGTTCCTCCTCTTCACTCCGACCAAGTCGAGCACAATCGATATTCCTTTCCGAGGAAGCGTCCATCGTTCCATCTGTTGCAGGACGAAAAAAATTGCTCGGCTCACGTCCTGATCATTGCACTGGTGGATATTTACGTCACAGTTTGCACCCCTCAAAATTAGAACCCCCGACCCATCCTTCGCCACGAGCGCTTCCGGTGCAACGGCCATGCCACCTCGGATCAGATAAGCCAGCTGCGGGTCCTGGCTCAGCAGCAGCGGCTTGTCATCGTAAACGTACGAATTCTCCCTCCGGAAATTTTGGTAAGCGCGATACCTCTCCGCCGCGCGAGCCACGTCCGGTTTCCAACGAATGAAGCGGCCGAGCGTCTCGTCGGAAACTCCATCCGCTTCTTTCCCAAGCATCTCGCGGAGGGACGAGGTCAAAAACGAGAACGCTTCCTTTTCGTTGGAATCTTCAAAGGCAGGCACCGATCCGTTCTGGTTCGCAGGCGAAATGCCATTCAGCGTTCCGTTGAATACGCGCACCATTGGAGCTGATGGGGCTTCAGCCACTTCCTGCGAGTCCAGGTCAACCTCTTCCATCGATAGATGGGAGGAGTATGATCTGACCTGCCTCGTTACCGGCGCAGAGGCAGCATCATCATCGGCAGAGAATGACTCAACAACTCCGAGAGATTTCGTTGCCTCATCCGCTCCACCTTCACCAGCTTCTGGGGTAGACGCTACCACATCATCTGATTGTGCCTCGGTTTCAGAGTCAGCCATATCTACCATTGGAGCTCCCGCACCATCACTGTACGCACCATCGGGGCATGTTTCGAGCAGATCGTCCGGGGAAGGTGGCGAGTCAGCACCCGCAGGCGCCGTCTCTTCGACCGAGACATCGTGAGACTCTTTGGCGTCAAAGACCTCCTCTCCTACAGGAGCATCGTCATTTGCGGACGATGTTGGCTTATCTTTGCTCTCCGACGCCACGTCCTCGCCCTCGGCGCTGGGAGACGCGTCGGCCTGAGCACTCTCATCGACCGAGGGATCACCGCCATCAAGCTTATCAACGCCGCCAGCTTCGGCACCGGCAGCTCCATCCTCGGATTCCTTCGAAGGCGTGGCGTCGACCTCACCGATGTACGCAACGTCGGCGCCATCACCGGCCTGGTTCGCCCCTACTTTGCCATTGTCACCGTCGGCTTGCTCGGCTGCCGCTGATGAAGCTGCATCGGCTCCATTTACATCCGATGTGACATCTGCGGCGATGGCCTCAGACGGCTCCGTATCATCCCCATCCCTCCGCTCTTCGGGCTCAGGGACGTCATCACTTTTGTCAGCCGAAGGCTGCCCGTCGTCCGCGTCCGAGGTCACCTCCGTCGTGCAATCCTCAGCCCCGACACCGGCTTCTCCAGCTTTCACCGACGATGCCCCCTCGGCCCCATCTAGCACCAATGTCTCCTCAGCGGCGGCGGCCTCAGACGACGGCTCCTCCTCCTTCGCATCGCCCCCGACTTCTTCGGCCTCGACGACATCATCGCGCTTCGTCGTCGCCGGAGGCTGCCCTCCGCCGCCGCGTCCGGCGGCGGCCTTCTTCTTCTTGTTGCCGCCGCGCTTTTTCTTCCCCATGGCTATGGTCTTGAGAGAAGTGGGTGCAGGCGGGCCGATGAGGAAGTCCAGAGATTGTCCGAAGTGAGATCATCGTCGTGGGGTCGTCCTGGGGGGGGTGGTGGGGTGCTGGTTATTTTATTTGGGGATCATATGCAAGCCTCCGGAGCTACAGTACTAGTTCCGCTATGCAAATCACCGCGTGTATGACCAGGCGCAGCACCGGTGGCGCTGCGGGAGAGATTAGGTTCGCTATAAACTGCGTCATCCAAGAGCAAGGATCCGAAGACAAGGGGGTCAGTCGGTGAGTCCGTCTGGGCTGTAACCTTGTTGTATGCGCGCAGAATGTGGCTGGAGATGGCCGTCGTGACGATGAGGCCGAGTTGTTGGGTGGCGTAGACCGACGGGGTCATGGCCTTGTAGGAATAACCGTAGAAGTCGTCGGGGTGGGTGGCCCGCCAAATGGCGTCCGCGTGAGGGAGGATGCCCTTGGGAACTGACTTGTGGCGTGCGAGTTCTGCGAGGCGTTGTGCGTGGGGTGCGTTGTCGAAGGGCGGGAGGGGGAGAGGGTCGGATCCGTGGAGGAATCGCGTGAAAAGGCTGCCGAACTGTCCGAATTCTGTGACGGTGATGGGAATGAGGGCGCTGTTCGATTTGTAGATTTGTTCGAAGATTTCTTCGCCGGTGAGAGTGACGCCTGTGCCTTTGTCAGTATAGATTTTCCGCGAAAACTTCTCCTGTTCCTTCTCACGTAGTCGCTGCTCTGTGTCTTTTTGAATATCCAGCAGTGATTGGGAAGCAGAAGAAGCATTCGAACGAATCATCGTAACGTCGAAGCCAAGTCGGTAGAGGGGGGTGCGCCAAGCGTCGTCGAGAAGGAGGTGGTCGAGGGAGACGCAAATGTCGAAGGGCCGCAGGAGGGGGGCAATGGAGATGATGTTCTCGACCTCCGTGTCGACCGCCGTGCCAGTGGAGATTAGTTTGGCCGTGTGGAGGACCTTTTGGAGAAGGGAGGCGACCCCATCGCGGATGCTGTCGTGCGCGAGCTTCTTGCTGCAGGCAGTGCAACAGAAGGCGTGGTCCCCGAAAGGGTCCATGACGTCGCCGCATTTGCAGAGGAGGGGGAAGGCTGTCGGCCACAGAGGGAGGCGTAGTTTGCGTTTGATGTTGACCGCAAAGTTCTCGTTCTTTTGTCTGTTCTTGGGGTTGGATCGAGGCATGTCGAGGAGGGAGTGTGAAGTGGAGGGCTGGAGAATTTCACCAAGTTTTTTGCTGGTCGCCAAGTCCTGGATGTTCTTGGTGAGGAAGGCCTTGATGTTCTCGGAAGACGCGTGCTGGAGGCGTGTTTTGCACGTCTTTGGAGAAGAGTCGAAGAGGAAGTGGTGCTCAGCGTCGACGGTGACATCGCGGACGACGATAGGCAGGATCTGGGGAAGATAACGTCGGAAGGCGGTGAATTGCTGGGCAGGCGACGTCTTCCAGTTGGAGTAGAGGTTGGTGATGCTAGGCGGGAGCTTGTGGGGCGGGGTGGTCGTGCCAGTCCAGACGCCGGTGGTGGCGTAATCGATGCACCGCTTGGTAGTCATCAGGAGGGAGGGAATTGCTGCGCNAGTCCAGACGCCGGTGGTGGCGTAATCGATGCACCGCTTGGTAGTCATCAGGAGGGAGGGAATTGCTGCGCATCGTGGGTGTTGGAAGCCGAGGCCACCACGTGCTGTGGCCATGCAGGAGATGAGGTGGGCGTGATCAGGGAGGGATGGCTGGTCGGTGACGTCAGCGAGGAAGGTGTTCATCATGGTGGTGAATCTGGTGGCCATGGGGCTGTCCCAGAGGTACCAATTTTGGGGGAGGGAGTCAGTGGCGGAGGCGAGGACGTCGCTGGCGAAGAGATGGGTGAGCTTGTTGGTGGTGCAAGTGCGGAAGAGCTGGACTTGCGTCTGGCGGTTGTCGATGCCGTCCAGGATGGAGGTGGCCTGCAGTTGAGCCTTGTCCATCTGCTTGTCAATGAAGGAGGTACAGAAGGAAGGAGAGCCAATGGGTGCGCCCAGGATGCGGAGGCCAGTGGTAACCTCGACAGAAGAGTAGCCAGTGGCGGAGCTGGCGTCGGCGGTACGGGAGAAGATCGCAATGGCAGCGACGAGTGCCTTGCCGAGGAGTTTGCGATGAGGGAGTTGTGATGAGAGAAGACGGTCAGTCAGCTTGGTGCCGGAGGTGGAGGTCAGAATGCGCGTCTTCTCGGTATTCAGGTCGGCACCCAAACGAAGTCCATAGTTTTTGAATTTCTCCATAAGAATAGGGATATCCTCCAAAGGGACGAGGCAAGTGACATCATCCACATAAGCTAAAATGGTAGTAATACCGCCCTCTCCGTCGTCGAGAAAGATCTTCGAAGCTTTCCTGGAAGCAGCAATGTCCCGCATCTCTGAGTCAATCTGGCGAAGGATGTGATTAAGAACGATGGCCGCGAAGACAGGAGACATAGGACAACCCTGGGAGAAACCCTCGCGAACAGGTATGTGCCGCCACGTGCCGTCAACAAGCTTAACAGAAGTAGACCCTTCACTCTTGTAAAGTAGTTCCGCGAAAGGAGAAAGTTGAGGGAAGTCCTCTCGGACTATCTGTAGGAGTTTTTCTCTGGAAATGGCGTTGAACATATTTCGTATGTCCAAGGATACCAGGCCGCGCGATGGGAATTTACCCTGGGACTCTGGTCGGGAAATGTACTTCTCCACACCCAACCGAACCGAAGTAGTAACAAAATCAATTCCACCGTTGACGCCGACAGCGTAGTTAAAGGGGAGAAGATGTTGGGCAAAAGAAGAGCGAAACATCTGAAGCATGAGGACTGCAGTGATCCGCCGAATTGCAGAAGGGACGCCCAGTGGTCTGAGTTTGGAAACATCATCAGGATCTTTGAGGAGAGCAACCAAATAAGTGGTACGCAGGATCTTTGCAATCTGGGGAGGGACATCGCCATTCGCAATGAGAGAGAAAAACTTGGCTAATAAATCATTCCGACTTGAGTACCGCAGTTTCTTAGTCCGCTTTTGCCAACGTGCAATTTTGATGAATAAATCGAGACTGCCAACCTGCAAATCACCAGCTTTGCCACGATTGAGATTCCTGAGTGCTTTGAGAATCATGCGTGGAGAGATCTTAATGCGTTTCTTACGATTGGAAGCACCACGTGTCTGAGGACCATCAACAGGTTTCGGGAGTCTGAGATTGAGAGATTTCGGATGGAGATCGACAAGTATGCTGAGATTCCCTTCTGTGCCATCTGGCTGAGGGCCCTCAGTGATAGGCGCCACAGGGGTAGCCTTGTTAAGCCGGGCGATAGCCGACTTGAAATTGTCACAGTTGGCAGCATCTTGAGCAGATTGCTGAACAGGAGGAGGCTTGGAGGCAAAGTCAGATCTGGTTTTGCTCCGCACCTGACGGCTTTCCAAATAAAGGTCTTGGATGTTGCCTGAACGAAACAGCCGGATACGACGGCACACTTCAGC
>JALLBE010001800.1:0-12799 GCA_036939795.1 Thalassiosira mediterranea | reverse complement strand
AGGAGGAGGAGGAGGAGGAGGAGGAGGTTCGGATCGCGGTGCCGCGCGACTACTTCGGACGGGACCGTCGATCGCCCCTCCGCGATGGGGAGCGCCGCTACGGCCCCTCCGACGGTGGCGGCGGCGTTATCGTCCCCTCGAATCGGAATCGACGACCGCGCAGCAGGCGGTCCGCGCCCGCGCTGGCCCCCGAGGAGTCCAGGGCCTGGATGCACTCGAACGCGGCGCACGCGGCGGCCCGGCGCCGCTTCCCCATGGAGGCCGTGCGTTTGCTCGGAACGATCACCCTGCTATTCGACGAGAGGTCGACGGGTCCGGGGGGGGCTGGGGCGCCCCGCCGCTCGATCCTGGACGAGGCGGGATTGTTCCGGCTCGCGGAGCAGTACCGCGACGAGCTCGGCGAGGCGAGGCGGAGGCCGCGGAAGGCGGGGAAGGAGCACGACAGGTTCGGTCGCACCGTCGGCGAAAAGCAGGCGCTGAGGGACGCCAAGGCGGAGAGGGGACTCGACGGGGAGGCCGACCTGTCGAAGCTCGGGTCGGACGGACCGTCGAGGCTGGAGGTGAAAGCGAGGTCCCGAAAGATTGTCCACAGAGGGTTGGTGAATGATTCTTCGAGTGTATTGATCCTTAAATTTTTACCTGCATTGATATGTACATGATTTGCTATTCCTAAATGCATAAGCTTAAGCTGGATGATCTGCCTAGCGAAATCTAGACCATGGAGCTCGTGGTCTCGCTGTCATCATCTAGCTCTTGGCGGGGTAGATTGACTCTTATACTACCCATCCGTGGCTTGACCACGCTTGATCTTCTCCGTCGCGTCATCGTGGTCCCATTATTAATTGTGGCACCCAGCTCTTTCACGGCTTTGGGTGTCGACCACGGGAGGGTTTTATTGTACGACGATTGTCGGAGACGTGTTATTTCGCTAGTACTGTCATCCCATTCAGTAGTAATCCCTTCTGCTTCATCGAAAGAATGCCAGGTGCTGTTGTTTCGAGTCAGGAGAGCGTGCCGGAGCTGGGTCCCTTTCACAGTACCCATCAGCCTGCATATACTATCCAGGTCTTCCTTAGATAGAGCGAAGGCCTCCACTTTAGGTGTCCTTGCCATGACCGTTTCTTGTCGAACTCCTGACTCGCTGCATATGCAGTTTTCTCCGACGTGATTCCCCGCCCCAAGGATGAGCCCGATCGAATTGAACTTTGCTTGGTTCGCTTCTGAATTTGACCTCCCTGCTGTATCAAGCTCGGATAAGTCGGCCGGTATGGATATTGATACTACGCCTGAGGCGATGAAATAAATTTCCCAGCCAATGTCGCCTTGAGAATAAATTATTGGGTGATCACGCAAAGAATAGACTTGCAGTACCAAGGCATGCGCAATCCGCTTTTGCACGATGTTGGGCAACGAGTCCAGAATCGGCACAACCCTTATTACCCTTTGCTTGACGGCGTAAGATATGTCCAACTGCAAAGGCCTCGGCAATATTCGAAGAGTCTCGCGCTCGTCTAGAGTGTGAGAGTCTTTCCAGCGGCAGTGATGAAAGAATAGAATACTCGCTTGAATCTCCTCTGGGATTTGCCGATAGCACATATACTTCTTCAGCTTCTGAATCTTCTCTTTGAAGGCATTGAAGCCCAGTGTGTCGCTCTCTGACAGGAGTGTGCCAAAGGCTCCTATAAGACCAGCCAAGAAGCACGCCCCAATGAGCACGACTACATTCTCAAAGACTGTTTCAAGCTCACTTATGGGTGATATGTCTCCATATCCCACAGTGGAGAGGGTAGTCAGCGTAAAGTGCAATGACCTCAAATAGCAGTCGTTCATCGAGTCCATATTGCAGACATTATGCTCTGCGAGAGTGTCATTCCATTTAGCAAGACAGCCGTCACTTCCCACTTCTGCACCCCATGGACAATCAGAGGTGGCCCATGTGAACTTGGACCCCCGCTCGATATATCTGTGGATGATGAACCACAAGCACGCAATCCAATGATTCGCAATCATATAGAATAGATTCCTACGCTCTCACTGCCACAAGCTTCGTGGCAGCTTGGAACTCAAAGTTTAGCACCCCGCTCGGTATATCTATGGATGATGAACCACAAGCACGCAATCCAATGATTCGCAATCATATAGAATAGAATGATTTTGCTCAGGAGGTGAGTAGCCATGCTAATCCGAATGCCTCGTAGGCTCAGATGATCACGTATCTTTGACATGAAAGCTGGAATGCGAATCACACGCAACAGGCACAGCAAACGAAGTTGCATCTTCGGTGTGAACACCTCAAAGAAGGAGAGACATGACACCATATCGAGCAGCATCCCATTTCTCGTGTAATTCTTAAGGATCAACTTCCTCTCAGTACATACCCCGCCATTTTGAGTGAATGGGAAGTGTGCAGATCGTAAATAAAGATCTATCATGAAGAACGCATCAGCAGCAACGTCGAATGGCACAACTCGACCATTTTCTTTGGAATGGAACGCCAGTCTATATAAGACAAAGGTGGAGAAATAGATGATCAATGCAACGCAAATTGTGTCAAAGCAGAAACGGAATAGAGAGCCGGGCAGGAAGATGGTGAGCACCGCCCGCTTTTTCTTTGTCAATTCGTCTCCTGGATCAATCAGCTTGAACAGTTTGGTGTCCGTATTTCTGCTATCTCGGAGGTTCGCTTGTATCGCTTTGTTGCGACGCGAATTCTTGGCATGGACGCTAGAAAATATCTTAACCACGTGCTCTAAATCAATCTGCCTCTGACAGAGTTCGTCGTAGAGCTCTCGCTTCTCTAACTGAAAGACGTCACAAAAGGTGAAGGCACAGACTGAAGAGGCTCGGGGTTGCTTTAGAAAGAGCTTTTTGGAAAGAGAATCACGAAAGAAGGTTGGTGGGTTGATCGATCAAGGTGAAATCAACTACATGGTCTGCATCGCTCACTGCTGTTTCTCCAAAAAACGAGCCTGCCTTGAGTGTAGCCAGAACAGTTGCACCTTTTGCTGGAACAATAGACACTGTGCCGTGTTCAAGGAAGAACATGGATTGCCCGAAATCTCCAGCATGCACAATGATATCACCTGCACAGAACTGCCGCGGCTTCAAACACAATGCAAGTGCCTTCACAATATCACTCGTAAAGGAATCAAAGAACGGGCATTGCATAAGAAGTTTCGTTCAAGTTTGAGCTATCACATCTGTTTGCAATGTGTATGGAAGATGAAGAATGAACTCGTCTTCATTTGTACTTCCACTGTGTGCTGTCCAGAGGTACCGAGTGAAATCATCAACCCTGGTGTGTAAATCGTAGCCCAAGTGGTGCTTGTGCATGTAGTTTCTAATCTCATCAACTCTCCTTGCAAAATCAGCAGAGTCTGTCTCCAAGTTGGCCACGAGGTTGGCAACGTTTCCAACGATTGCTGCGTTGACAGTAANTGTAGTTTCTAATCTCATCAACTCTCCTCGCAAAATCTGCAGAGTCTGTTTCGAGGTTGGCCACGAGGTTGGCAACGTTTCCAACGATTGCTGCATTGACAGTAACGCCAATTGCCATCAGAAGGAAAGCATAGAGCGTTTCCGGGCTTGTTGTTGGGACAACATCACCTATAACAACGACGACAAGTGTTGGCAATGCCCAGTTGAAACTTCTCAGGTAGTGCTGCCAGGTAACTCCTCCATCCACTGGTAGTTTGCCATCCCGAATCTGTTTGTGGATCCAAGTGCCCTCCCATAGACATTCGGCAAGTGCCGCAGCCGTGGCATCATCGTCACAATCAGCACGATCACTTTTCAAGCGTGCTATGAAGAAGAACCCACATGCTGCCCAATGAGCGATCAAAACTACTCCAGAGAGAAATTCAATCAGCCTCAGTCCAGCCAGCGAAATGTGGTGGTCCTCCAAGAAGCCAAAAAGTCTTTCTAGTGTTCCAAAGAGCCTTCTCAATCGGAGCATCTTCAAAATTCGCAGCAAATCTCCCACGATTGCAACATGAGGGAACATCAAGTGTGCTATGAGATCGAATGGAAGAGTTGAAACAATGTCAATCTTGAAGCGGCTGTTCAGGTACTTCTGCTTGATCTTGTTTGGATCTGTAACGAGTTCTCCATCCTGTAGAAAATTCACGTAACGGTAATTCAGCACCATATCCAGGAAGAAAAATATGTCGAGTAGCCAATCGATAGTAAGTGAATTGTTTGAAGTGTCGAATGCAAGGCGGAACGGGATGATCCAAGCGTTGTAGATGCAAATGCACAATAGAAAGGTATTCCAAACTAGAAGAAATGGAGACCCAGGGCCTATCAGTACTGATGGTGATTGGTGTGGTGACAGTGACAGTGACTCATCAGTCTTTGACTCTGGCTCGAACGCCAGCTGTCTGCATTTTGGCCGGGCCGAAAAGTTTCTAATTGCTCGTCTGTTCCTGCTTTTTGCTTGGACAATGAGATTGGCGAGATCAATTCTGACTGGTTCTGCAGTGGTTGATCCGGACATAGCCTCCTTGAAGTCGTCTCGGCTGAGGCTAAAGCATTGACAGTAAGTCGTAGCCTTCACAGATGCACCACTAACTGTTGACTCGAGTAATGAGCTTTCTCCAAAAAAGTCACCCTCCGAAAGGATACGTATGGGGCCAGATATGGATGAAGATGTCACGACCGCGCGTCCTTTTTTGAGGAAATACATCTCAAATCCTCGCTCTCCTTCTTGGATGATCGTGTCCAAGGGTAAAAACACTCGCGGCTGGAGAATGGAAGCAATCAGCTGCTTGGTTGCTTCGTCGCATCTGCAGAGAAATGGCAATGAATCAATCATGTCGCCATTCGTATGAGAATTCACAGAATTCCGCAGCGAGTTTGGTAATTCATCCATCACTTCTTGTTCCATCACACCTCCTTGGCAACACCAGTGATAATCATAATACCTGGAAACTTTGTCGAGGACTGAATCACCCACTTTTATTCGAAGCAAATACATCCGTACCTTTGCTATCCGTTTGAGAAATAACTTCTTGGTCACTCGCAAGTTCGATAGGTATGCTGCAAGCCCTCCTACCACCGCAGGCAGAACCAGCCCACCAAATAGAATTACGACTGTCGCAAATGATGTCTCGATAATATTCGTAGGGACGATATCACCATAACCAACAGTAGACATTCCAACGATTGCCCAGTATATCGAACGAAGATATGCAGTGAAACCACCCAAGTCAGAGTGGCTTATTGAGAAGATTGTGTTGTTTTCGTCAGCATTGCGCCAGTTCTGACTCTCTCCCAAAACAATACTCAATGATGCCATCATGTACCAGAGACAACCCACCCAGTGACAAACAACAACCATGAGGACGTTTAGCTTGATAACTCGGTAGAGCGATAGATCGATCTCTACTTTGAGCGCGTTCAGCATCACCTCGACACTTTCTATGTGCATCGCAATGTTTGGGAGCCGTGCAAGTTTTGTCAGTCGGAAGTAGTGGCAAAATCTGCCGCCGAAGAAAATGCTTGCGACATCGAATGGAATCAGGCTCACAATTTCCCTCGTGAAATTATGCTGCTTGTAAAAATGTTGCCGGATGTGAACTCTATCGAACACAACTAGACCACTTTCAAGATAGAAAAAGTAGTTGTACTCCAATACGAAATCAATCCAGAAAAGTATGTCTGTCGCGTATCCCAGACTAAGCAAAAGTGGAGACCCATTAAATGGTGTGTTTTCGACGAGATTCATGCAACTCAGTGGTATAGAGAATGTATAAAAGATGTGTCCTGAGAGAATGAGGCAATCCCACACTTTCCGGAAAAAGCTGTTCGGGTGGCAATGTTTCTTGAACCCTGTCGTTGGAGTCATATCCTCTCCCGACCCAAACATCTTGTTTGCTTTCATTGTAGTTCTTGATAGTGTCAATGCTGTTTCTTTGAGTTGAGCTATGTGCGCTTCGTCACATTGAGAACGCACTATTTGCTGAAATTCTGTCCTTGGAATGATTATCACCTCGCTGAAGCCCTTTGACCTCACTGTGCGGGTAGATACTTTATCAACAAAAAGACATTCCTGGCCAAATCCATCAAGTCTCTTCATCTTGCGCTCTGCTGTGTTACCTCTCAAAACTTCAACTTCCCCCTGCGATATCAAAAGAGCACCCCATATTCTTTCGCCGGTCTGAATAATATCTTCATTGGGCGAGTAAACATTCATTTCACTGCATTCAACGAGAGCCTGCGGGAAAAGTGTGGAGGTGTGGTTGTCTTAGTGCCAAGAAATGTTCGCGCTGCGCCTTTGACATGGAACACAATTACTCACATTGAGGAGGGCTCTGTTCACTCGGTTCTTTGAAAAGATCGGCAGCGACGCTATAATGTCTCTGCACATATAGTTTGTGACCTGCTGCTGAAGCGTTCTGGGGAGCTCCGTCAGAAATTGCTCCTCATCTGCACCTCTCAATAATTGGAACTGGTATTCGTAGAAAGAAATCACTCGGTCCTGTACAACCTTCGGCAAACGGCGGTATTGCATGAATTTCTTGATGAGTTCCATTTTTCGTTGGAAGGAAAGCCGCGCAGCGTCAAATTGCCCTATCGTTCTCTGCAAATTAGCTATCGTTAGAGCTGTAATGATGACGCCAATGAACATCGAACATATGCACCAAACAGTTTCATCAATGTGAAGTGGCACAATGTCCCCGAAGCCGGTTGTGATCATGGTTACTGAAGACTACGTGTTAGTGGTACATTCATGGTAGTGGAGTCGAATGGGTAGCACATGTATCAACTTACTGTATGCCCAATATAACGATATCGTGTAAGCTTCATAAGTTGATACATGCATAATCAAGTCGGCTTGTCGTTCACCACTGGTGTCGACAGTTCCGCCTACGGTGTAGACTCCTGACATCTCTGGCCAGGTCAATGCGACGCCATTCAGAGCGTGATTTCGTGCAACGATGAAGAATCCGCAAGCGCATAAATGTCCTGCGAGGGCCATGGTGAAGAATAACGACCACGTTCGCTGGACCCCAATATTGCGCATTAAGCCTCTTCGCCCCAACACAGTCGAGAGATCTTTCAAGTACTTGGGCAAGAGGAGAATGCGCAACATTCGATTCAGCAGACAGTAGTTCGCCCAGTTGTCACCCGAGAGAAGGAGTGAAAAATACTCAATTGGAATTGTTGCAACAACATAAAAGCACACGCGCCAATACGACCAAAATGATCTACGCGGTGGAGCGTCCACTGACTCATCGTAGCTGCGTATGCTATGACCAACAGAGTCATCGTTTGGAGGCTCAAATTTCGCTGGAAGTATCGAGCCTGGCGATGTAGCCTTGCGTATAAGTTTCGACAACCGTATTGTTTCGTAGGAGAAGAACGCTGTCGCCAGGAGATCCAATGAGACAAAGCCTGGAAAATCATGTAGGCTCGGCTTGAAGTCAGGGTAAAAGGCCATCCTCAGAGGGATGGACGATACCAAATACACCGTAAGGATAGCTCGTGACAAGGGGACGAGCTCTGTCTTGATGGTCGTGCGTTGTTTCGCAGATGCCCATGGCGACGCTGCGAATAGTGTTGTCCTTCCCATGAATCGCGAAGGAGCCCTCCTCTTGGCATCTACTCTGACAACTCGAGGATGGCATCAGCAGCACCTCGAATGAATGCCCAACAGGAGAGAAATCGGTGGCATTTGCAATGGCGGCTCACCTACGGCTCCGCCGTCATGGCCACGAGTGGGAGGCCTCGCCAGCCAGTGGCGCCGATTTCAATTCCAGCACAAATTGAGCTCAGTATGAAAAAATCTTCATCTCGCCCTTCTCGGCCGTCACCCTGCCCGATCTTCACCCCACTACCTTCGCCTTTGGGTCTTCTATCCGGCCCGGATCGGAAGAGTTATGGAAGATATTTTCATCCAAAGAATGGACGCTAAATTTTGTAATTTTTGAAAATTTGAAGCAAAATGAATTTCCCAGCTTTCCTTGAAGCTCTCATTGATCATCATTGATGCTCGCTCACCTCCCACATCGAGCATTCACCTCCGACCCACGAGCCCTCGAGCCCTTGAACGCTCGAATACTCAACACTGGGAACACTCAGAGCACTCGTTACCGTCCAACGCTTGAACCTACCAAAGAAAGAAAGGCCCCGGAATAATGAATGCTATCGCCCTTCTTGCACTCGCCATCTCGGTCGTCACTGTTGCTGCCCGTGAAGTAACATGCGGGTCTGCGCTGAAACTTCATCACATGAAGACGGGGTATACCCTGAAGGGAAGCCAGCATCTTCTACAGTCTTCGAAGCAACAAATCGTGACACTCGACGCAAGAGGAAATTCAGATGCAATGCTTTGGCAGGTGAGTGCCACAAAACTCCGGGTTGCCCAAAGTTGCCCGATTCGCCCGAGTGGTCAATTGGTATGTTCATTTCTTGCGCAACACTGATCACCCTATTTGCAACTTAAGGTTCGAGAAGGTCACAACACAACTGCCTGCACAGTCGGTGAGCCAATAAAATGCGGCGACGTGATAAGGCTATTTAACGTGGGCACCAAGTTGAACCTCCACTCGCATGAGATGCCTGCTCCAATTTCGCGTCATAATGCCGAAGTGAGTGGATTTGGAGATGATGGGCTCGGCGACGGCGGTGACAACTGGAGGCTGGAGTGCTTACATCGCAAGGGGTCCGGACTTGGCGATAGCCTAACATGGGAATCGGGTGCGCCTGTACGTTTCAAGCATATCGACACTGGCCGATGGCTCTCCGCTTCGAATAAAGCCAAGTTTAATCAAGCAAATTGCCCCAATTGCCCTCTGCATGGGGAACTGGAGGTCTCAGCTACCAGTCGTACCAGTGATGTTGCCATAAAGGATACCATTTTCCGCACCGGTGATGGCGCCTATCTTCGTTCTTAGTGCCGTGGTATGCGGTGATAAAATAGCATGATCCAATTGAGATGGCATAGATAAAAGAATCGTCCTCAGAGAGCTCGAGTCATTGTTGCATGTGGCATGGTAATTACTTAGACCTGACAATTTGATGCTAGTTGCTTTTCGGTGTCTTTCTTTTCTTGCGCAGCCAAGCTGTATCGGCATCTCTTGGTAGGAAGTGGTCAGTGGCAGGTTGCTATTGCTGTGTTTTCTGGCCAGTTGATTAATATCTGAACTCTGAACGGCAGGCAAAGGCTGACTGAGAACCACCATCATCACTTATGGTATGAGAGCTCTTGCCTTAATCTTTTCTCGCAAGATTTTCTGCGCCCATTGCCAATTCTCGTTCGACTATATCTAAGTCATCTGCCAAATCCTCGTCGAGTGCAATCTGCTCCTCAAACTTTGCCTTCTCTCTCTTTACAGCTTCAGATACATCTTCCGCATTGTCCTCATCAAAGTCATCCAAATCTAAACGGATGTCTTTATCTGTATCAAGACCCATGCGTGCAGCGGCGGCTTCGAGCTTCCTCTGCTTCTCTTCTTCCTTCTTCATTCTACGTTCCCTCTTTCTACTCGCACTGGACTTGGCCTTTGCCTTGCCCTTGCGGTTTGGTTCTTCCCCTTCGCTCTTCGGTACATCGTTCGTTCCTGACTCGAGATCTGCCCCGGCTGTTCCTTTCACCTTGCGAACAAGGACGATATCTGGAACGACGAAACTAGAGTTGAAAGCATTTTCCATCGACCACTCAGCTTCTGAAGAAAGGACTGTGTTCGCAATGTCATATCCAAGCACCGTGTCACCAACTTGAAGCAGATGTCCCAGATGAGTCACACATCGGAAAGTTTCGTCATTTACACCAAAATCAGCCTCCCTCGCAACTTCCACGTCTGCAAGGGCGTATTTGCTGACTCCGCTTTGTGGTCCCTCGTACAACTGGCCCTGACCCCGTCCTTCGCTTTCGCCACTGTCGTACTTTTCTCGACTCTCTTCTTGACACAACTCAACGTCCAGCACAACAAACCGGATGAGTCGTTTTGGCGACAAGAAAATGCGATAAGACTTCTCCTCCCCGCCCTTGTAATAAGTTTCAGCGTGCAGGTCCTTGCAGCGGCTGCCAATGTCTGAGTCCCTCGCCGGCGACGCGTCCACGAGGTGCACCACCGATGACATCTTCAACACGAGGCAGAGTCTCCCGGACAGGTTCCCCACGCCCTTGGCCTTCTTTTGCACTACTATCAAATCGTCCCTACACAAAGGGACCATATCGCACGCAATGGTCGTCTTCACGTTGGCGGTATTGTTCTTTTTGTCCTCGCTCACGAGCGACTGTGTCGTCTTCGTCCTCATTGGCGCGGCCTTCCCGAGATATTGCGTGAAGTGCCGTGCTTTTTCGACCGAGGGGAAATAGAAGTCGAATCCGTTCTTCTTGGTTTGGACGGATAGTATGTCTTTCCTCATCTCTGCATTGCGAGCTATGGCGAGTTCGAGGATGAGCAGCCCCTTTCTAGAATCATCGCGCTTTTGACGGAGCTGCACGATCGCCTGCCACGTCCTTTGGCGTGATTCTTTGATGCAATCGGGGCACTGTCTCCACTGGACGATGAATTCCACCTTGATCCTCTGTTGGATGGAAACGTTGTTGATGTCTGCCTTTATGGTGAGCATGACCCTCATGCGCATGCTGTTTGGCTCCGTCCATATGCTGCAAAGTCAAGAGATACGGCACCATTATTCCAGAGAGGATATGGTTGTTCGATGAGCTGCATATGTGATGGATTTGTGTACGTGAACATGCTAAACGACAAACGACAACTCACAACATGGAATCCAAAATTTTGATCGCCTGAACGCCGGATCTCTTGACGTGCTGATTATTCTTGCCCAGCGCTGGTATCTGCTTCAGAAGCATCGCCATCATCTCGGGGGATTCGGGCTCGACATACTGAAAGTATCGCCCGTCGCCCGAGCGATCAAACTTGCGGCACTGACGGCACTGGTGCACGACGAGGTCGCCCCCGCCCGGGCCGCGCCGGATTATGGAACCGACGTCGACGGTCGCGAGGCATGACGCGCACTGGTTGGAGGGATTGGGCGCTATGACGGCCCCGCAGGTGCAGCAGGGGATGAGCGAGGTCGTCAGGCCGGAGGTCGCCATGGAGACGTCGGTGATGGTTTGGATTTATGATTGTCGGCGTTCGTCGTCGTCGGTCGGGTCCGTCGGGTCTGTGGTCGGGTCCGTCGGGTCCGTCGGTCGTCGGCTTCGGGCGTTTATCGGGTGAATTCGGGTATTTATCGGGTAAGTATGGTACTGGTTGGATGGTAGATTCTGGTTTGATTGGCAGATGAAATAATAGTAATGCTGATAATAATAATGATTTTGTAGGTGTTATGTGGAGGTGCTATTGTACAGACTAGCTGCAGTGGGCAAAGAGGCGGTGGATGTGAGCAGAGGGCCAAAGTCGGACGGAGGTGGCACGGGCGGGAACAGAGGGTGGTTATGTAATCCGTTGATCCTCGTCCTCGTCGGTGGAGACGGTAGCCATGGCTGGGGGCGGTAGATCCAGGTGGGTATGTAGGTGGTTGCCAAGTCAGGTCATAATCGTCATCATCAGGGTCCGTGGCCGTGGGTGGGAGGAGCCACCCCTCAATGGTGTCCCGGAGGTGAATGGAGAGGGCTGTGGTCTGTGGTGACGGCCAGGCCGAACTGCTGGATGAAGTATTCCCGTGCCCGTGGGGTGGGGCACGTGTGTAGCTGTGCCCGAAGAAGTCGGTCAATGGCTTGGGTGCTTTGGGGGCAGTCCAGGCAGCTGCCCAATCGGTGACTGCGCATGGCGTGATGCCAACAGGACATGGATGGGCAGTGGTGCGAGGTACATTTGGCGGGCGAACTTGCAAGATGGAGGGAAGGGGAAGGGGGGTTGATGGCGGTGCCGAGCCAAAATCACTTAAACATGGGCCCCTAGTTCCAGCTGCCATGTGAGCTGATGGCAGCGGGTATGGGTATGAGGACCTGGTTGAGGTCCAACAGCGCCATCATGGTGTCTTCTCCTTATATGGTGCTGTGGAGATGGTGCCACTCCCTCTGTCACGCATGAAACTTCTTCCTCTCCTTGGTCCTTGTCAGTCAGGTGTTTAACAGGATTTGGGGTATGGATGCTCAGTATGTGACCACTTTCTACAAGAAGTTTGCATGTAGGTAGCTAGCTAAATGAATTTTTGGTAATTTTTAACGTCAAGCACCGTTTTAGAATTAAAAAGCTATGCTCAAGCACTGTCTACTGGATACGGCTGAGATCTACAAAGCTAGCGCAAGGGGTGCCTCAATTGCCGTAAAGTTCATGGCATCCAAAGGACAATGTACTCACAAAATATAAACTAAAAATCTTGATACAACATAGCTAAAATTAAAGTCACCTCAATCCTAGATAAATAGAGACAATTGCAACCACATTGCAGCTAGATAGCCCCAGATCGGGGCAATCCACTGTAGCTCTGGGCCAGGGCTATCATTTGATTTCGGTGGAGACAGGAGCAGGCAGGTCAATGACAATCAAAAGGGCCATAGATCAGTTCATGACATAAGAAGAACAACATACATGCACTAGAGCGTAGCTACGGTATGCAAGATCTATGATATCAACACAGCAAAAGGCTGGGCATATGGCCTCTCCAGAATATAAAATGGGTTTCACTGAAAAAACTTCATGTCCGTCCAATAAGGTCATCATTGTTGCCACCGATACCCATGGCAACAATGATGGGGCTGAGATAGCAATACTCCATCTGGTTACCAACCCAAAGCCCTTGGATGGCAAAACAAGCACATGAGGATGAATATGGGCCGATTTGGAGTGTGTCTCCGCATTGAAAACAGTGCTGCTGC
>JALLBE010001794.1:0-10799 GCA_036939795.1 Thalassiosira mediterranea | reverse complement strand
GACGCTTATGTATTGCGATTGTAGGCCGTCGGCCGAGCTGCCCGTAGACTACATAGGCGTCAAGACTCGTCTGGTGGGTCGACGGCTACGGACGATCTAGGATAGGGTTAGATGCTACTGTGCCACCGTCGGAGCAAAATCCCATTGTCATTGCTTGCTTTTTTGGTCGTCGGCAGCGATTGGCAGAAATTAATCCTCGTACGCACGGTTGGTACATCTCTACGTAGCTTACGGATAAAAAAGCACATCGAGGCCTATCTAGCACCCCATTGTAGCGAGTTGACATTTTAGACGATTTTGTGGACGCGCTCGAACGGAAAAACACTTATTTCATTGCGCGCACCGCACAAATCACAAAACAATTGCGCATATAAAGCAAAAATGTAATCAGTACACGTGCTTTTACGCAAAAATACGGCACTTCTCATGGGGATGTGGTCTGCAACCTTGCTCCAAATGCATTCAGCAGTCCTGCGGTATATTGTACCACATCCCCATGAGAGCCGACAGGAAGCGGCCGAACGCGGACCGGTCCAAAATAAGCTATTTTTGTATTTTGGTGCGAAATCAATCTAATTGTACGTAGAAATGGATAATTTGGACCGATACTTTCGGACTAAAATAAAATTTGACCGGTCCAAATCGGCTGGCCAATTTCCGCTAGCTTTCACCATAGTGGTGGACGCCGCTCTCGTCGCGGCGGCTTTGCCATGGTTTCCAGCCGCCATGGAGAGCATCCGCCGTCGATCAAGTCCGATACAATAGGTGGTCGGGGCTGCGCGCAGCCCTTGATATACTGCTATGTCGGGGGATAAGGCACCCGAAGCATCAGCGGCGTCGACGCGCACGTCGGCTCAGCCAGCGGAGCACAATGAGAGCCCTGGCGCCGCGAATGTGCCCCGCCCACCCCAGCGCCTCACGCACAGGGCATGTAGTGATGATCCGGAGGCGCGGANCGCGAATGTGCCCCGCCCACCCCAGCGCCTCACGCACAGGGCATGTAGTGATGATCCGGAGGCGCGGATCGCGCGGCTATGGACATCGCGGCGACGCTATCCTCCACCCTACTGGGGCCGTCCGATCCAGCGGATCGAGCGTGCTTTCGAGAGGACCCATGGTCATCACGGGTCAGTCTAATTCAACGCAATATTTCATACTAGATCCTACGCTATCTAGAGAGAGTCGGAGAAGTCTTAAATATCCCTTAATTATCCCTGGATATCTAATATGTTAGAGGCGGTAGGTGAGCCGTGCTAGGTAGGTGAAGATGAATTCTGTGTACTTGAAACCATCAAAATCGGACCGCTCTAGGGGTGATGCTACATGGCCATGAACTTGAATTGCGCACCAATTGTAGAAAAGGGTTGAAAAGTTTGAAACGGCTGGTGCTGGTGGCGGATATGTACAAAGCAAGGTACAAAGGAGGACTACATAATGGTCTGTCCGCCTCCCGTCATTTGACCGTTAGTTGCGGAGATTTGAATGATGAGTGTCAGCTTGGAATCCTATACGTAGGAACCAGTATTATCCCATGATGTCGCGCTAATTTCGCGGAGAAGAAAATCCGATTTTCATTTGACTTTTTCCGTTTCCACTCCTCCCGCGTTGCGTGCAAGCCGCCGCACTTTTGGTTCCCCTGCCTCCTCCGCAGAATGCAGTGAGCGCGCCGACGCAGTAGGTCGGTAGCGCGGTCCTCCATCCCTGATCGAGCCGAGCCTCTCTCTCTAGAGAGTAGACCATGCCGGCTATGATGCCGGCCGAATCGCTCCCCCCCCCGCGGCCCGACGGCGTCGGTCTCTTCTTCCGTCGTCGGCCCGACGACGACGACGACGACGAAATTCCCCTCACGGCCGGGCATTACGAAACGACGACGACGACGACGGCGACGATGGGCGGCGTCGCAGCACCTCCACCGCTCCTCGCCCCCCTGATCTCCCCCGAGGACGACGCCAGGGGAGGCGGACGACGAAAGAAACGAAGGCAACAACAGCAGCGGCGACATCATCATCGGCCGCCGCCGCCGGATCAGCAGCAGCCGCAGCAGAAGCAGCAGAAGCAGCTCGCGGGGTCGACGACGAAGGGTGGCGGAGCGGGAGGACCATCGCAGAGCGACGACGGGTTCATCGACGGAAAGTACGACGCGAACACCATGATGCGCGAACGGCGGGCCGCCACGATGGTCTCTCCCGAGGCCGCCGGCGGCGGCGTCGAAGTCGAACCGCCGTCGGCGCCGCGAGAGAAGAATTCGACATCATCGTCGTCCAAGATGCTCTTGGCTCCCATGGTCACGCCCGCCGCCAACGTCTCGAGCAGGCTCATCGCGGTCTCGTCCGCCCGCTCGTCGGCCAGGGCGAATCTGTTCGCCACCCCCCAAAAGAAGGAGAGCGTCGCGGTGGGGGCAACGCCCTACTTCGCCGCCCTCTCCGACCGGCGCGCCGCCCACCACGTGCAGCAAGACGGTTCGCCGGCGCCGACCCCGTCCCTGCCGCAATATTCTCCCGTCTCGCCGAATACGCACGCAATCATGCACACCGAATCGCCGTTCAAATCCTCCGCCCGATTGTTGGACGAACGGCTCATGAGCGTCATGAAGCTCGAAACCAATTTGGAGCAGAGGATCGGGGAATTTGCGAGGGGGATGAACGTGGGTATTTATGAGGTGGAGATGGACGATAACAGCTTCGATTCCTACCGCGAGGAGGAGGTGGAGGGGGCGGCGCTCGAGGGAATGATGCCGGGACGACGATCGCGGCGGGGGGGCCGCGACGGGAAGGAGAACGAGCGACCCCCCGGGCTCCTCGGCCCGAGCGATGCCACATGGGAACCGAGAGGCGCGGACGACGACGACGCGGAGGAGGAAGATTACGGCGGTCGTCGCGAAGGACCGGACCGAAGGATCGCGGCAGTATTGGAGGAGGAAGATGAGTCCATCCTTCGCGGGCGGCAGTACGACTCGGACTCGGAGTCTCGCCCCCGAAGACGACGACTGGCGGAAGCACCGCAACGGAGCGCCGGAAGTCTTGATCGATCGATCGAGGAGGAGGGCGACAGCAGGCGTCGTCGTCGTGATGGGCGCGATGATGGCGCCGTCGTCCGGGCGCCGAGGTTGCTCCCGCGCGACGACCACGACGACGACGACGACGACCACGACGCCGCGGACGAAACCTTCGAGAGCGCCGCCTCCTCCTCCTCCTCCCCCGAGGAGCTTCGGAGGGCGCTCTTTTGGCGGGGAGGGGGCGACGACGGCGGCACCCCCGACGACGATGGGCCCCCCTCCTCTGATGGTCGAGGAGGCCATTCTTCTCGAATTGCCGGGTCGGATTATTTTGCTTCGCCGCCGCCGCGGCCGGCCGGCCGCGAGCGCCATCGCGAAGCCGCCGTCCCTCCCGCGTCGTCGTCCTCCCTCGGCGAGCCGACCCACTGCGCTCGACGCGCCTCCTCTCCCTCCCCGGGAGGAGGAGCGACGATGGCGGCCACCTCCAAGACTGCACCCATGACGCATCCCACGAAGGGCCGCCGCCACCCCCCCTCCTCATCGCGCGACGAGCCGCCATTCTGCCTCCGACCAATCCTGGATAACGTAACGTCGAATCATCATCCCGGCGGGGACACGCCGCTGGCTCCCAAGCAGCTGTACCAGGGCGGGATCGAGGAGGAGGAGGAGGAGGCCGAGGTTGAAAGCTTGGACGAAAGTCTGGACGAGAGCGTCCCCGGCGAGATCATCGAGCCTTTCCGGAGGAACGTCGTCGAGGACGAAGAACGAGTGGCGGGGTTATCTGACACTTCGTCGAAGCAGGAAAGTGGAAGGATCAGGGGCTCGTCGCTCATAGGCGGCATGTTCCGGCGGATGAGGTCCGGCTCTGGCGCCCCCGGAGCCCAGGAAACCGACGTCCTCCGGCATCCTCACTCGTCTCACCTCAACGGAGACCGACCGACCCCGGCCGACGCTCGGCCGAAGCATCATCGGAATCACCATCAGAAGCCGAAGCTGCGGCAGCAGTCGGACGCGCGGGTCGGCGCCCCGCTCGAGCAGCAGCACGCCGACGCCCGTCGGACCCTCCTCGACGAGGAGTCGTCGGCCGAGCGCGTGCATCTCCTCGACGTGGTCTCGGACATGCGGTCCCGCCTCGCCGACCTCGCGGCAGATCGCGACCAACTAGCCGAGAGGGTCGAGTCGTCCGCCAAGAAGGCGCGCAAGTACGAGAGGGAGGCGAGGACGTTGGAGGACGAGCTCTCGATGACCCTGAAGATGGTGCGGGAGGTGCAGGAGATATCGGCGTGCAGGGAGGAGGAGGCGCGGGGGCTGCGGGGTCTGCTGGAGGAGAGGGATCGGGAGCTGGCGGAGGCGCGGGGGGAGGGGGAGAGGATGCGCGAGGAGATGGAGGGGGCGGCGTCGTCCCACGCGGAGCGGCTCGAGGCCGCGGAGAGCTCGCACGAGGATGAATTGAAACGCGTGCTGGCCGAGATGGAGGCGTCGTCGGCCGCCGCCATCGAGGAGACGGTGCGGGAATTATCCCAATCTCACGAGGCGGAGATGGAAGGGCTCCGGCGGGAGATGGAGCGATCGTCGACGTCGTTCGAGAGGAAAGAGGAAGATCTGGAAGCGAGTCTGGCCTGCAACCGGGGAGAATTCGATCGCATCACTAGCGAACTGCGTCAAGCACACGAGGAGGAAATGGAAAGCGTCACCCTCTTGTACATGGAGCAGATAGATGAGTTGGAGACGACGAGAGAAACAGAGATCATGGACATAACGGCCGCGACTAGGAGAAAAGAGGAGGAATTGATGGCAAAATTGAGGGAGAGGGATGCTGCCATAAAAAGGTTGGAGGTGGCCCACGAGGAAATGAGTGCCGCCCTATCCACGAAGGAATGCGAGTTGAGCGAGCTCTCGATGAAGTTCGACCGGAGGGAACGAGAATTAACATCGCAGCTGACCTCGGCCGAGCAACGAGGCAAAGACGACGTGGAGCGCGCGACGAGGGAGATAAGTCACAAGCATGTCGACGAATTGGAGGAGATCAAGGCATCTCACGCGGCGGCAATTTCGCGGCTGGAGGCATCCCACGAGCGGCGGCTGGAGGAGTGCATCTCGGAACGCGAGGAGGCGACGGACCGCCTGCGAAGGGAGATGGAGGCGTCGTCGGCCCTCGCCTTGGAGGAGAGGGTCGGGGAGCTGTCCTCCTCCCACGCCGCGGCGATGGACGAGCTGGAACGCCGGCTCCGAGAGTCGTCCTCGTCGGAAATCGACGAACTTCGCCTCGAAGCGAAGAGGAGGGAGGCGGAACTGGAGGTAAAGTTGGCCGCCGCCGAGCGCGTTCGCAAGGAGGAGTTGGAACGCGTCGCGAGGGAGCTCCACGAGTCCCATGTAGCGGAAATTGGGAGGATCGGATCCTCTCGCGCGGAGGAGGCGGATCGGCTCGAGGCATCGTGCGCGAAGAGGCACTCGGAAGAACTGAAGAGCGTCCGGGAAGAGTTGGAGACATCGTCGGCCCTCGCTTTGGAAGAGAGGGTTCGGGAACTGTCGTCCTCTCATGCCGCAGCGATGGGGGAGCTGAGCCAAGTGCACGGCGCAAGCATCGAGAGGATTAGATCCTCCCATTCGGACGAGGTGGAACGGCTCAAGGCATCTCACGAAGCAAAGTTGGCCGAGCTTGAAGCATCTTGCGCAACGAAGCACTTGCAAGAGCTGAAGTGTGTCCGCGAAGAGTTGGAGACATCATCAGCCCTTGCTTTGGAAGAGAGGGTTAGGGAACTGTCCTCGTCTCATGCTGCAGCATTCGACGAGCTGAAGCTCCAACTCCAAATGTCATCATCATTAGAAATCAAAGAACTTGAAAAGGATTTCGAGCGGCAGCTGGCCAATGCTGAACGTCTACGGGAAGAAGACTTGGATCGGATTACGAGGGAACTCAACGAAGCACACGTCGCTGAAATCGAGAGGATGGGGTCCTCTCATGTGGCAGAGATAGATCAGCTGAAGTCATCTCACGCAGAAAAACTGGCCGAGCTGGAGGCAACTTGCATAGAAAGGCACTTGGAAGAGGTGAAGCGTGTCCGCGAAGAGTTGGAGGCATCGTCGGCCCTTGCGGTTAGGGAACTGTCCTCGTCTCACGCTGCAGCAATGGACGAGCTGAAACGCCAGCTCCAACAGTCGTTGTCGAAATTCAACGAACTATCTCTTGAAGCGGCGAGGAGGGAGGAGGATTTGGAGAGGAAGCTGGCCAATGCTGAGCGCGTTCACGAAGAAGACTTGGATCGGATTACGAGGGAACTCAATGAAGCCCACGACGCAGAAATTGTCAGGATCATGTCCTCTCAGGTTTCAGATGTGGATAGTCATGAGACATCCCAAACAATCAGCGTTCCAACTTCGACGGAAGAAAACACGTTGCAAAGTGCAGGTGCCAGCCAAGGTGAAGAATCGAAGCATCAAATTGAATGTGCACCTACTAGAGTCACTGATAGACCTTTAGTGGATACCAGCAATATTGAATCCTCCTCCCCAGAGCCTGCGACGGTAGTGGGTGACGAGGAAGACGAGGATGAGACCATGTCAGAAGAAGAATCATTTTATATTGGCCAAGATGAGGGATTCCATCCCTCTGAAAGCATTCACGACAGCGATATCAGCGAGACTGCAAGTGAAGACGAAAATGATTATGATGAACACAGCGTCCCATCGTATACGAGCGATAGCGTCGACAATAGCGCAGACAGCGGCGTTGATGCGCAGGATGTGGTACAGGTGTGCGGTGATTCTGAAATTGTCGAAAACAAGTCTCAATCGGCACTGTCTAAAGCAGAAAGGACCCAGGAAGATCCTTCCTCACCTCATGCTCTTGAGATTCAACGGATCCAGGAGGAAGTCACGGTCTATGTTAACGAAATCGCCGACCTCAAATTCCAGTTGGAGCAATTGACGAGGTCGCACAAGGAGGAAATTGACGCCCTACGCCTGCAGATAAAACCATCACCTCCTCAAAGACCAATCACTGGTGGGGCAGAGTTCGAACACGTCATGCTGAACACAGCTGGGCAATCGCCAATACCACCACTTTCAACGCAGCAGGACGAAGATCCTGATTTGCCCAACTGGAGTCATCTGGCTGGCAGCCAACTTGATGGCATTGACAACAGTGCTCTTTCAATAATCTCTGCTGAATCGGGTAGCCTTGTCGTTGATTCTCGATTAAGCAATTCTTTAGCATTATTCTCTCAAGCAGAAGAGGAATCTTTGTCGCAACAGGATAAAATCCTGGGAGAGAAGGAAATTGTCTCAGCTCGAAGAGAAGAGGTGCCCATCAGTGGAAACGGTGCACATGACTCAAGTGGAGCTTACGATGCCGAAGCGCAATGCCAAAATGATAGCCTTATTTCCTTTCAGATGGAGTTAGAATCCCAGTCAGACCACTCCGAAGAACTCAAGCGGCAGTTCACAGTACAAGAGAGCCATGGTGACTCTCTGTTGGAGACTTCTTCAGTTAACGAGATGATGGGTGCCCATATAGCTAACGTGGAACTGGCGTCACCAAAGCAAGATATTTTGAAGAAGTGTATTGATCTTGCCAAATCTCACGATGCGGCAATGTTGGCGAAGAATGAACTCGTACTCGAGCTCACTGAAAAAGAGTCATTAATATCAACTTTGGAGGCTCAGAATCAGTCGCTACTCAATGTGTTACAAGAGTTGGGAGCCTCACTATTACCAGATGGGCAACCACAGCGAGATGTTGTGCGTGGCAACGAACATATTTTAACAGACGCTGTTGCCAGGCTACATGCTCAGGTAGACCAATTCAAGTCTGGGCGTGATGATGTGCTGCAAGAGAAATTGATCATTGAAAGCAAGCTTGGTACTGTTCAGAAAGAGCGAGATCGGTTGGTATCTGAAATAGAAGATGTCAAGGATCGTCTCAGTGTGGCTATGGCAGAGATTGAATCCAGAACTATGCTCTTGGACAAAGCTCATCTACAGGCTGACATTTTATCGAGTCGCATCGAGGAGTTGCAGGAACCACCAGTTCCCAAGGAGAGTGACTCCGAGGACAAGGCAGAATTAATCGCCTCTCGTGATCACTTCCAAGGCCTTGCTGAGAAATTCGCCACCACTGTAATCAAGTTGAAGATCCAGTCTAAAAAGGCAAAAGGTCAAAGGCATCAGTATGAGCGTTGCCTCGAAGAAGTCAAGGCTGATCGCATGACTCTTGCGGCGAAACTATTCCAGCAGCACGAAAAGCTGGCTGTAGCAGAGGCAGATAATCGCGCACTGTTGGAAACACTCATGCTGCATGAGAATACTTTTGGGAAAGCGAGTGATGCCAAGGTTGCGAGTACCCCACCTGCATCTGTGCTCCCAGGGGAGCTCCAGAATGGGATTCCTGAGCAGAAACTGAAATGGATGATAGCGAAACTTGCCTTTACACTGATCAAGTTGAAAGCTCACGAAATCAGCCTCCTGAACGAAGTATCAAGTCTCAAGGAACAGGTCAATGACGTTCGAAAGGGGCCAATTGCCTTTGATGTAGTCTCAACGGAAAATGATAAATTGAAGTGTCGGGTAGTTACGTTGGAGGGTGAAAAAGATGTGTTGCACGACGAAAATATATCGTTGGATGAAAAAGTGACTGATCTCGAAGGTGCACTGCAGACATATCAAATGTCTACTCTCGAGTTGAAGAAAGCCGTATCAGAGAAAGATGACGAAATCCATCAGCTGCATGCCAACATCATGAACAAAACAGGAATTCTCTTCGATCTCCGGCAGAAGAACGACGAACTGAGGGACGAAAATCTAGACGTTACGAGGGAGCTGAAGTCGAAGGAGGCGGTTCGACAAGACGACCTTGCGTTGATTGCTCGCCTGCAGTTGGAGATCGAGAAACTCAAGAAACTCGAACCTCTCCTGCGGAAGGAGAACGAAGAATCTTTGAAACTGAAACGTCAGTTGGAGGAAGTTGGAGAAGCATTGACGGAGGCACAAGCTGCCAAGCTCTTCGCACAAAATCGCCTCGATGAAGTGCTGCAGGACAAAAGTCACCTCTTGTCGGAAATTGAGACTTTGCATGACAATTTGTCCGAGCTTGAATTGGAGAAGGAACGATGTGCTTCCAAATTGCAACATTGTGAGGAGAAGACGGTGCTCCTTTCCACTCAAGTTGCCAAACTTGAGAGCCAGGCAAAGTCGAATGATAGTCACATCCTCGACATAGAATCTCAATTGACATCAAAGGCAGGCGAAGCGAATACGCTGGCCAGGACAGTGAGCTCACACGAAGCCACCTTGACTGAACTGCGCACAGAAATGCATCATCTCGACGACGAGAAAGCTGGGATTAAAACGACGTTGTCGGAAGTAAACTGTAAATTGGACCGTGTGATGGGTGAACGCGATGGCCTTGCTTCGAAGCTCGACAAGGCCACCAAGGAGCTGGAAAGCATTCGTATGGAACGCAATAACCTCGCTTCAAAGGTGTCAGACATTTCTATTGTGCAGAATCCACCCGACAGAAGTTTCAATGGATCTGATGTCGCAATGAGTGAATTCGAATCGTCGTCAAGTGGGGACTTCTTTGACATATCCCCACGAAAGGATATTAGAGGCATATTGAACTCATCCTGCATCTCCGAAGAGGATGTCAGTCGGGTCTGTGAAAAAATGAGCAAAGCCCAGTCGATCATATCCCAAATAGAGAGAGAAAGGAAGATGCTCAAGAAAGAAGTCAAGCATCTCAGAGCTGATTTAGAAAAGGCTCAAAGAGAGCTGATCACAGTTAAGGAAGACTACAAAAAGGTGACCCAACAAACGTCAGCACTCCGTGAAGTAGTTGGACAAGCAAGGTCATTGCTTGAGAAAACGGAGAAAGAAAAGAATCGTTTGTCTATGGATTTGGAACACGCTCAACAGGCTATGAAACGGATTAAAAAGAACTCATCCCAGACTTACAATACCATTGTCGCCAATAAACAAGATGAAATCAACAAGCTCAAGATGGAATTGAGTCAAAAGAACGAGTCCATTAAGTGCCTCATGTCACCTGGTGCTGAGAGGTCTTGCTCTGTAGAAAATGAATGCGGCCTGAAACGAAATGAAATATCAAAGTATGACATATCTACCGAAAGGCAAGGTGCTTCTCTCACCCCCAATGTTTCGTCCAAGGAAAGATTCAAGGTAGAAAGAGGATCCATGTTTGGCATGTTCAAAGACATGAAGAGATCAGGAAGGAAGAACCAGGTGAAGTATCGGATGGAAAACACTGACTGAATTGACATTCAAATCCATACCCACTTTCCGCATGTACCTATTTGTAAAGTATAATACCATACAGTTCAAAAACTAAATTCGAAGCTTCGTCAGGAACTCATGATTCATGATGTATTGCAGCGGATAACTGCCCTGCTAGCTCCGACATTCCCTGATCCCTCAGCTATCAGTGTGGAGTGTGAAACACCACATTTTGTATTTACTCTGCAGAGATGTGTGGTGCCATGCGGATTATGTCTTACCTATGGTAGGAAGTAGGACGCAATCTATGTTTGTTGTAAAGAGGCACGTTGTCTGTGAACGCATGGTCGAGTCTAAAGATCCTGGCTTGTCTAACCCTCGTTGAATAAACAATCTCTTCACATTTCCATCTACCAATGTTTACCTAAGTTCTTTCTACAATAATTACAGAGAGCACGTCACTGGATCACTCTTCTTCTATCAACCCTCTCGCCTTCGAAGCCAGGTGGTTGATGCCCTTAAGCACAGTCGTTGCCGTCACAGAATCTGTTTCCCCTGCTTCTTCCAACTTGCG